>JAQGBT010006434.1:0-12494 GCA_034698585.1 Disparrhopalites patrizii
GAGCGAGAATGAGAGAGAAAAAGAGAGAAATAGAGAAAGAGAGAGCGAGAATGAGAGAGAAAAAGAGAGAAATAGAGAAAGAGAGAGCGAGAATGAGAGAGAAAAAGAGAGAAATAGAGGGACAGAAAAAATGTAGAAAGAGAGAGAGAGACATACACGGAGATTTAGTCATGCGTGGGTGCTGAAAACTTTCAAGAGCCACACATAAAAAAAATAAAGTGTGCAGTTAAAAATCTTTCTGCCTTGTGATTGTGCACGCACAAAAAAATATACTCTTTTAGCCCGCTCTATGCAAATGCAACGACCAGTGAGGGAACCATTTATTTCAATGGGGCAAGAGCTTTTTACACACACACAACGAGGGAAAGTGGCAAGGAGTGTTTTGTGTGTGTGAGTGTGTATTTTGGTTTCCAATCCTTTTTTTCTCCCTTTCCCTCTGTACTCTACCAGTCACTCAACAAGGAATTCTCCTGGATAAACAGTGCCAACCACACACTCTCAACGCTCACACTGGGACAACTTGAGCCTAGTTAAACTCCCGTGAAGGAATTTTTGCTCTATTCCGTCTCCACTATTATTTAACTTTCTTATATGGCTCCCGAGAATCCTTGTAAACTCTGATATGGACTCCTGGTATGAGTAATATGATCCCGAAAGGAAAGCAAAGGACATGGAGAGAGCAGAGTTTAGTGACACCAGAGAAGCTGTGAAAAGTAATAGCCGGGAAGAGAGAGAGAGAGAGAGGAAGGAATAGAGAGAAAAAGAGAGAGACGAAGATGAGAGGAGATTTGGAGAAGTAAACACTGATGTAGGTGATATGATGACGTAATATATGTGCATTTGGAAAGACAAAGAAAATAGCAGTGACAGTAAATATGCAATAGGGAAAGAAAGGAATAATTAGAAGAAAAAAATCCCTTTAAAAAATTCTATTGAATCTCCATTAAAGGGGTAGGTGGCGACCTAAATGTAAGGACGGGAATTATATATCCAATTTTGGTAGACAATACTCGCCGAGACAATTTTCACGCCGAGAAAAGGAGGAAGAAAAGAGAACAAGAGAAAGAAATGGGATGAAAGTATGGAAAAAAGAGAGGGAATTGGGAAAGGAAAATTAGAGGAAGACCAAGGAAAGGAGAAACAATAAAAGGAATAGAAGAAAGAAACAGAAATTCAAAATGAGATTCACAGATAAATTAGAGAAAACTAAAGGAAGAAATATAATAAGAGCAAGAGGAGAAATCAACAAAAAATAGAGAGAGAGAGGGGAGCGACGTGGGAGAAAGCAAAATGCTGAAGAAATGCGAACAAATACAAAAGCCAGAAAAATAGTACAAAGAGAAGCATAGAGAAGAAATGAAGATAGCCGGGTACGCGGAAATTAAAGAGATAATGTGTTCAATATGGATTGAAGGAGAAAATAGAAAAAAGAGATGAAGGAGTTGAACAAAGGATGAATTAGAGCTTCTCTCTAAATAACACTATTACTAAGGAAAAAGAAGTGAAAGAACCTTGAGGGGAATTACGGACAGAAATAGAGAAAAACTAGACTGTGAGAAATGGGAAATACAGATAAAAAGTATTGAATGTGAGGGAATAGCAGAAGAATAAGAAGAGAATGAAGGGAATGTTAAAAAAAAAGGGCCGTATTATGTGACTGGTCCAGTTTGGGAGAAATATTTAGGAGTAAATCTGGCAGAAAGGTGGAGTAAGAAATTTTAGCGGCTATAAAAATTCGGCTACATTGGTGTTGAAAGGAATCTTCGCTCAGGGACTCATGAAAATCTCCATAATGAAATTTAAGAAAAGTCTTTTCTCTCTCTTTATTTCTCTTTCGGACTCTCTCAGTCTTCATTAAAGTTCCCGCGTGTTGCCAGGGATCAAGCCGAGAGAAACCTGGGATTTTTTTTTAAATAAGATGCCCTGAGTAATAATGCTGAATGTCTTTTGTATAGCTATAGAATTGTCTGGAAAATATTTTATGTTTTCCTTGTTTATGCTCACTCCACATAAATACATGTATTCACACACATATGTACATTATGTACAAACAGTAGGCCATACGTAAACAAAAGGGAAGGAATTGGGGCAAGAAGGAGAACATTGACTTTTATTATTCTCTCGCTTTCTGAATATTCGCGAGAAGAGACTCTCGAATCCATTAATTTACTCGGATCCTTATATCCCTGCTGAGATTTGTGCTGAAAATCTCTGTATGCACAAAAATATAAAGTCTCTGTATGTATTTATGTACATACAGTAGCTGCTTATATTCAGCTTTTTTAATCTTATCCCGACAATAAAACGTTTTAATTAATTTGGGAAATTCTTTTGCATTTTAATTTAAATTGAAATGAGAGAAACAAAAACTAAGCTGACCCAGGAGAGGGGAAACACAAACAAATACGGTTCATTTAGACAAACAGAATAAATATAGCAACTATTGTGTCATTAAATCTAAACGAAGATTTTAAAAAGACTGCATTTACGTTAACCATTACGGGAGCAGGACTGATTAGAAAAGGTACTTGTTCTTGATTAACTGTAGTTGTTCCGGACAAGAAGGACAGAAAAACGGGGAAATGCGGGAGAGGAAGCTAGAACTGCCAATAAACCGAAACAGAAGAAGGCAATTCAAAGGTTGAGAGGAGAAAGTGAAATGGGAAATGGATTTGAGAAAAGACAAGACGATGAGAGGCGACAAAACAAGGGACAGAAACCGTAGGGGGGAAAGTTATCCAGATAAAGAGAGAGAAAATTGAAGAGGATAAAGAAGAGAAAATTGAAGAGGACAAAGAGGAGAACATTGAAGAGGATAAAGAGGAGAAAATTGAAGAAGATAAAGAGAAGACAATTGAAGAAGATAAAGAAGAGAAAATTGAAGAGGATAAAGAGAAGACAATTGAAGAAAAATAAAGAAGAGAAAATTGAAGAAGACAAAGAGGAGAACATTGAAGAGGATAAAGAGGAGAAAATTGAAGAGGATAAAGAAGAGAAAATTGAAGAGGACAAAGAGGAGAACATTGACCAGGATAAAGAGGAGAAAATTGAAGAAGATGAAGAAAAAATGGAAGAATGTGAAGAAAGAATTGAAGAAGTTGAAGAAAAAATTGAAGAAGATGAAGAAAAAATTGAAGAAGATGAAGAAGTAAAAATTGAAAAAAACAAAAAGGAAGAAATATACCGAAAATGATTGCGATAATAAAATTAAAACCGATGAAAAAACGAGTAGACAAATGAAAATAGGTGAAAGAGAAAAGCAAAATAACGAGCAAAATAAGAGCAGACGTTAAGAAAGAGGTAAAAGGATAAAAAGAGAGCAAAGACGCGTAAACAAACAAAGAAAAATGAAAAAGAAAAGCAGAGAGAAAGTTAGACAAAAATAACGTGATAGGAAATCAAAAACAATCCAAGAAAAAAAAGTTCCCCGATCGAAAATGAGAAAACTGACCAGAAAAAACAATTGTGCAAAAAAAAGCACAAGAAATCAAAAGTTAAAAAAGAGGTGAAAGGATAAAAATAGAGCAAAAGAGTGCAAAACGCAACAAAGAAAAAGCAAAACGAGAAGGAGGGAGAAAGTGAGACAAAAATAAATGATTGGAAGAGAAACCCGACCGAAGAAAAGAAAGTTCCCGAGCAAAAAGGAAAACATGTAGGAGAAAAAATAATTGTAAAAAAAAGGCACAATAATTAAAGCCATCAAGACAAAGAAAGAGAAACCTGAAAATGCAATTAAGCGAGGAATGACCAGAGAAACCCAGAGAAAATACAAATCCAGAGAAAATACTGAGAAAAAAGAGCACCAACGAGCGAAACAAACTGGAAAGAGAAGAAACGCGGAAAAGTAGAAAAGGTCAAAGCAACTTAGGTGAATATTACCCAGAAGGAAGATAAGTAAAAGGCCCAGAAATTAAAAGTGAATCCCTGAAAGAGAAGCTCCCTTGAGAGGTGATACCACTTTTTCACATTCCCCCATGAAACACGGAAAAATGCAGGGGAAAAACAACAATAAAAACCCATCCAGCTCATTGCATCCCCAGACGACATGGACACACACATAGAGAGAGGCTCCCTCCTTGCATAACTCAGATGCCGACAGCATCCTTCCCCTCCGCCGCCTCCGAGAAGATAAAATGCTCCAGCCACACAAAGGATTATCAGAATGGGAGGGAATAAAAGTAAAAGATACACTTAATGTGACTCTTAATAGCAGATAGAGTAACCAGGGAGCTTTACGAGGCTCTCATCAACCTCCAGACCAGCCCGTGCTTCCCAAGCAGTTTATCCACAGAGCAATCCCAACCAAAAGGCCAAAGAGCTTCATGCTAATTTCCTCTTCTCCTTCTCTATATCCCTCTTTTTCTCTCTGTCTCTCTCTCTCTCTCTGCTTCTCGCCTTCTCTCTTTCTCAATGTCTTGCTTGCTCCCTAAAGAAAAAAAAGCTCAACTAAAACCATTCACTTGGAGGATGTAAGAGTTTATTATTATGATGGGTCTACATGGGAAAGGGTGAATCCTGGTACATTATGCCTAGTACCATTATTACGTCCCTTTATTCATTTGCATCTTCTACTTTTATCGCCCAGCATTATGAATGTTTATTACCGCATTTCCTAATGACTTTTTCTCCAGGTGACAATCTATTACCTGCCGCCGTCTCATTATCCTTTGATTCCTTCCCTTTTCCCAGCCTCTTTTCTTTCTTGATGTCTCGCATTTTCCTTCTCTCAATTCTAGTCGGTTTCTCTCTGAATTTCTCTTCCATTTCTTGTGGGTTTCTCTCTCTTTCCCATTTCTTCTCGGTTTCTCTACCTGTTTTTCGGCCAACTACATCTTCCGTCTTTCGCTGTTTCCCACATCTCGGCCATTTCTCTCGTTCAAAATCTCTCTTCCACATTTCTCATTTTTTTCCTTCAAAATTTCTCTTCCGTGTTTCTCATTTTTCTCCTTCGAAATTTCTCTTCCATGTTTCGCATTTTTCTCCTAGAAATCTCTCTTCTATCTCTCATTTTTCTCTCAAAATCTCTCTTCCATATTTATCTTTTTTCTCTCAAAATCTCTCTTCCATATTTGTCTTTTTTCTCTCAAAATCTCTCTTCCATATTTCTCTTTTTTCTCTCAAAATCTCTCTTCCATATTTGTCTTTTTTCTCTCAAAATCTCTCTTCCTTATTTCTCTTTTTTCTCCTTCAAAATTGCTCTTCCATATCTGTCATTTTTCTCTCAAAATTTGTCTTCTGTATTTCTCATTTTTCTTTTTCAAAATCTCTCTTCTGTATCTCTTATACACTCCCTCTAATTCTTTCTTCGATATCTCTCATATTTTTTCCTCTGAATCTTTCTTCGATATCTCTCATATTTTCCCCTCTGAATCTTTCTTCTTTAATTCATTGTCTCCCTCTGAATCTCCCCTACTTCTTTATTTCATTCATTTATCGTCTTCCTATTGTCTCTTTCTTTCTTATCTCTCGTTTTAGACTCTATTTTCTCTCATATTCGTTTTGTACGCCACTGTTTACCTTTTCTATTTTTTCGGTTTTTTTCCAATCTCGCTTATTTCAGTAGCGTACTTCTGTTTTCCTTGCTCATTTTTCTACTTTTCTCTTTTGGTTCCTTTCTCCTTTTGATTTTTTCATATCCATCTCTTCTTTGTAGTCTTCTTCTTCTCCCTCTGTATTACATCCTCTGCGTCTCTAATTATCTCCGTGTCCGTTATCTTTGTCTTTTCACACAACTTCTCTTGCCGCACCTTTATCTTCATGTGGATCTTCGTTTTCCCGTAATTTTTGTGCTCGCTTGTCCCTTGTCTATCTCTCTCTCACTCGCTTACACCTCTTTTAGTCTCCACCATCCAAACCTTCCCCAAAAGAATTCCCTTTGAACCTTTACCGCCACACTTTTTTTGTACTGATGATTTCCACCCGGACCGACAAAGCCCCTCCCTACGCTTACTTTACCATGGGTCTCGCAAATAAAAAAAATTCAATTTGTTATCTGCTTAATGACCCCAGCAAAGAAAGGCTTAAAAGAATAACGCAGCCAAAAAATTTGCATGTGTATGTAAGCAATAATAACAATTATTGTCGTTTTATTCAGGCTGTCATTAAATGGGGGAAAACTTATTGTTGCTTCCATCGTATTCACAAGGATACACATTGTTGTTGGAGGAGAATCGGAGACTGCCACACGCGACACATGTTCAAAGTGATTTTACTGCCCACAGAAAAAAATGTATTTAATGCTGGGGAGAGCTTACATTATATGAATATGTACGTACTTGTGCACCTGAGAACACATACAAAAGTACATACGTACAAGTAAATGCAGTGTTTTGGCAGGGTAAACTTCATAATTCCAGATAGTCATCAGGATGGGCAGGACAATGACGGGATTAGCTCGAGAGGGAAACAAGAGAGACTGAGAGAGATGGAAAAATAAATAGAGAACTATAGGAAAAGGGTATACATATAGACAAAAGAGAGACAGACCTACAAAAAATGAAAAAAATACATGGTTAGAAAAATAAAGGAAAGGAGACTTAAAAAAATAAGAGAGAGAACTAAAGAGAAAAAATAAAGTTCGTAAAATTAAGAGGAAACTAAATAGAGAAAGAGACATAGAAACAAAGAAAAAGAGACTTGGAAAAATAAAGGCAGAAAAGGAGCCAGAAAATAAAGTGCCAGAGCTAGACAAAAACATGCATAATGGGATGGACATGCAAAGAGAGAATAGATCGAGAGGAAACTGTAGGAAAGGGGTCTAATAGACAGCAAAAGAGTGAGGAAAAGAGAGAGAGCAAAGAGAGGAAAAAAGAAAGGACAACAGAGAAGAAAGAGAGGAAAAACGAAAGGACAACAGAGAAGAAAGAGAGGAAAAAAGAAAGGACAACAGAGAATAAAGAGAGGAAAAAAGAAAGGACAACAGAGAAGAAAGAGAGGAAAAAAGAAAGGACAACAGAAAAGAAAGAGAGGAAAAAAGAAAGGACAACAGAGAAGAAAGAGAGGAAAAAAGAAAGGACAACAGAGAAGAAAGAGAGGAAAAAAGAGAATAAAAAATAGAAGAAAGTAGAGGAAAAAAGGAGAAGAAAGCAGAGGAAAAAAGGAGAAGAAAAAGAGAAGAAAGTAGAGGAAAAAAATAGAAAGAAGAGAAGAGAAAATACAAGAAAAAAATAGAAAAAAGAGAAGAGAAAATACAAGAAAAACATAGAAAAAAGAAAAGAGAAAATAGAGGAAAACATTGAAAAAAGAAAAGAGAAAATAGAGGAAAACATTGAAAAAAGAAAAGAGAAAATAGAGGAAAACATTGAAAAAAGAGAAGAGAAAATACAAGAAAAAAATAGAAAAAAGAGGAGAAAATAGAGGAAAAAAATAGAAAAAAGAGAAGAGAAAATAGAGGGCAAAAATAGAAAAAGGAGAGAGAAAAGAGAAGAAAATAGAGAAAAAGGAGAGAGAAAAGAGAAGAAAATAAATAAAAAAATAGAAAAAGAGAAGAGAAAGAGAGAGAAAAGAGAAGAAAATAGGGAAAAAGGAGAGAGAAAAGAGAAGAAAATAAAGAAAAAAATAGAAAAAGAGAAGAGAAAGAGAGAGAAAAGAGAAGAAAATAGAGAAAAAAATAGGAAAAGAGAAGAGAAAGAGAGAGAAAAGAGAAGAAAATAAAGAAAAAATAGAAGACAAGAGGAAACGAGAGACAAAAGGAGAAAGAAATTAGCGAGACACAAATAGAAATAAAAAGGGAAAGAGAGAGGAAAACGAAGCTAAAGAGTGTGAAAGCCGGCGAATAAGTAAAGCGGAGAAAATGGGATAGAGCGGATCAGCGTGAATGAAAAGGGGATTTTGAAGGGAGAAATGAAAGGGATGTTTGTGTACTGAGGTGTGATACTGGACCAAAATGCGTATCTGGTGACATTTGTTATGTCGTCCAAAGATGAACGTAGATTTTTTTTTACAAACCGTCCCATGAAGGAAAAACTCCAGTGGAACATTTATAGGTAGAGTCATAAAAAGATTTAATACCTCTCCAAAAGTACACACATGCGTCTCCTCTTTAACGCTATGTCCCTCTCACACTCCCTTGTAAGGGCCGAGCCCTACTCCAGTACAAGCTGGATGATCATTATTACTTGGTAGCTACATAATAAGATTCCTTTCGTGCCTACAATAACAACATGGGATAATGGAAGAAGAATCACAGAGAGACAGAGAGAGAGAGAGATTGAGAGAGAGACAGAGACAGAGAGAGCATGACACGGTGTTCTCCGAGGTTTTTACTCTTTACTTAAAATGTATGGCATCACGCTGTTACAATGAGCTTCATCATAATAGACTCTGCCCCTGTGTGTACTTTTACTACTTTACTCCGTATATAACAACCCCTCTTGAAGGGACAAAAAAAACATCTGCCTCCTTTCCATGGCTAAATATGCATATACATACATACATATTACATGTATATACAGGATTTTTAAGTAAAAGGATTCCATAAACACACCGAAAGGTTTCAATGCTATTTCAAATGGACGAGCGTAAAAGAAGGGATACGTATACGTAAAAGTGTAAAAAGCACCTACCTCATTGCTTATTTTTTTTTGGCTCAGTGAAAGGCTCAAGTGACTTGGACGGTCATGCTCCAACATTTATTCTAGTAGTGTAGTAGTACATAGTAGTATTATGGGATAGACTTTTTTTTTATCTCACCTATTATCCATTGTGTGTAATGAGAGGACATGACACAAATCATTCTCTAAACTGGCTACTTAAAGGGACATGCACTTTTTTCTTTTTTTTTCTCTCTCTATTTTAGGTTTTTAGGTTTTGTCTCGGCAGATATTCTTTTCTCACTGTAGATTTCCATTTGGGTCTCACCGCCCTTTCTCTATCCATCACGTTTTCCATCAGCCTCTTTCTTTCGCTATCATTTTTGCCTTTTTCTCTATCCCTCTCGCTTACATCATGTTGTTTCTCTTTCTCAATCATTCTTTCCCTTTCCTCCTATTTTCTTCGCTTTTCTTATCATTTTTTCTCTTTTGCCATTTTTTTTAATTCTTTCGATATTTTTCTCTCTTTTTCAGTTTAACCATAACGTTTTTCTTCGCCATTTTTTTGTTCTTTCGTCGTTTTCTCATTTTTTGTATTTTTCTCCATCATTGTTTCTCTTTCGCTATTTTTTCTCCCTTTCCCCATCATTCTTCCCCTTTTTCGTCCACTTTCCCCTTTCTCCAGGATTCTTGTCTTATCTTTCTCTTTTTTCTTATCATTGCGCTCTTTCGCCATTTTTGCTGTCGTTGTACATATATTTCTATTTCCCCCTGTCGCCGTGATTTTGCTTTTGCTTCATACATTTTTCGCCATTTTCCCTGTTTTTTCTCTTTTGCTATAATTTTTTTTACCGGTTGTTTTTTCTCTGCAAGTTTTTCTATATTCCATTTTTCATTCTATCTCTTTTATTTTTCTTTCCGTCACTTTCATTATTTTTCTGTCCTTATTCTGCTGTTCTTGCCTTTCTCTTGCGATTTTCTCTCTGCCTCTTCTGTTATACTCCTTGCTCTCTTGACCTGTGCGTACATCTGTCCCTCTTTTTGTCTCAATGGCTCTTTATCCCGGTCCTTCACTCCCGTCTTTCTCCTTCTGACGTTCTGACTATCTCTTTCAGTCTTACTTACCCTAAATGTACAAAGTTTGACGCCACATAATTTTTTCTAGTCATTATATTTTGAATCTCAGTACAATTTCAGTTTTGTGGTGTGTTTCGTTTCGCGATTTATGAACCTTTTCTATTCATGGCCAGGTGGAATTCTATTTCATTAGTTACTATTCGTCTACTACTGTCTCAGTTTCTATCTTTCTATGCTCCTGTAAGTTCAGGCTAATTTAATCACCTTGAAGTTTGCTCATTAACTTTCTATTTCCTGTTTTAAGCTGACGAATACTTAATTTTATATTCTTAATTTTATTTCCTCTTTATACCTGCTAAAATTCCTAAGTCGTACTTCTCTCCCTTGCTCCCTTTCTTTCATTCCAATTTCTAATACTGCATCAGTTGTCAGTTCTTTATTTACCAAATTTCTCCTCTTTTTATCCTTTCACGTAAACGTTCTTTAGTATTTCCTTGCTTCTTATATGTATGTACCCCAAATAAATTGCTGTTAGCATGTATGACCCAAAATTACTTTGCGTGGAATTTTTTTCTTGAATGAAAAAGTCTTTCTTTCCCTTACGGTAATAACAAGGTATTTCTCCGTGGCCAACTGCATATTATCCAGCATATGCAGTAAAGTCCTCCAGCCGTGTGTCCCCTATTAATTTCTATGGAGATAAAAGAACCCCTCCGAACTACGCCGTCTCTCTCTCTCTCTCTCTCTCTCTCTCTCTTTCTGTCTCTTCCTGTTCCTTTTGTCCCTTTCAGTCCTCTCACTTTCCCCCTCGTCTTGTTGTTATTGTTGATAATGATGCTTTAGGGATAAAGGCCCTTTTTTCTTTCGGAGGAAGAAAGTATCACCGTATAAGTATGCCGTCCCTCACATAAAAGTGAGAATGAGTATTGACAAGAGAAACAACCACCCTTTTTTTTTTACTGATAAAAGAGGGGACCAGAGGTGTAGTAGTTACCATGGTTACAGACACTTTGTATGTGTGATTCCAACCGGTGTGTGTATTATTCCCCGGTGGGAGTTTTGTGACCAAGTCCCCTCTCGTGTTTGACATTCTCCTGTAAATTATGGAAGGGGTATGCTAATAAACGTCTTCTCCATCTCCTTTATGGGAAATTTGACTTGTTGCTTCTTTTAAAAAAAAATCCTTTTATTCTTCCCAAAAATCTCCCGGTGTGGGATACTTTTTTTTTCTTTTATTGAAGTCCAAGATTTATTAGTGGGGCTAAACTTTTTATGGGGAGAAGCACACCCCATTAATATGGGGCGTTTCGTGGTGGAGCCAAAATAAGATAATAAAACATTAATAAATTGTCCCAACAAGAATTAAAAGGGAGAAGAAGTTGGGATGGAGAAAGAATGACAAAATAGAAAGAATGAAAAAAAAAGAATGAATGAAAAAAATTAGAAAAATCACCAACAAATCTGGAGAGGGTTAAAAAATGTCCGGGAGCAAATGAGGGGAATAAAAAGGGATGAAACCCCATTTATTACAATTTGTAATTGAAGCCCATCGTGGTGGAAAAAACCATCTCTCTTCCTAAAAGAACGAAATAACAGATGGAATTTTTAAAGCCGAAAAAAATTAAAGGCCCACCATTTGATTGGGGTTTCCTTTTTTTTATGGAGAAGGAAAATACATTGTATCAATATACCTTTGTACATATCAGTGGAATAGTATGTACTTAACTTTCATGGGCACCAAGTGTGACTAAAAGGGGACCAAATGGACGAGAGAGGATGGAGAGGAGGATGAAGGGGAATTGTAGTGTTTTAGATAAAATGAAATGTAATAATCGGAAATCTTGTCCCTGGTCTATTTCTTCTTTTTTCCCCTCCCGAGAAACACACAAAGTCAAGGGGGATGAGGGGTGAGAAGGGGAAGTTTATGAGCAATATTCGTCTCCCCCGAAATCATCGCACTTCCTTCCTCCGTCCTTCCTCTCAACTCTCAAGGCAACGTCATATGGGATAGGTCATATGGACGGCAATATTTTTTCACCATGTAATGAATTGATGTCTTCCAGGAGGAAGAGGCCGGAATGGCAGGACATCTTACCTTTCCAAAGGGGGAGAAATACATGGGGAAAGGGAACAGAGGAAAACCGAGTCATTATTAGGGTGACAGAAAGCGAGACAGCAAGAGAGAAACGTAGAGACAGTGTAGTATAAAAGCAAAGAAACAAGAGGAAAAGAAGGAGAGACATAAAGCCACAAGATAAAGACATACAAACAGACAAAAACAGATAAAGGTAGAAAATCAAAAAAAAAAATTCAAGTAGAGGGAGAACAAAATGGAGATAAACAGAACTTAAGAAAGAGAGAGATCAGAAAGAAAGAAAAAATGGAAAGAGAAAGAGAAAGGACAAGAAAGAAAATGAGAAAATCTATACGTAAACTTAATTCACAGTACAAAATGAGAGCACACAGTGAGAAATAGAGCGGAGAAAAAAGAACGAGAACATTCTTCAAGGAATACTAAATCCTGGAATATCCAGGGAATAAACTGCTACAGGCTGGGGAAGCTGACAAGAAGATGAGAATGACAGGGTGACAGAGAAAAGGATAGACAGAGAGAGCGCGAAGGAAAGAGTGACAAACAGAGAGAGCGCAAGTGAAAGCGAGAGAGCCAGAAAGGAAAAGAGAGAGAGCAAGAAAGGGAAACAGAGGCGAAATGAGAGAAAGAGTAGGCGACAGAGAGAGAGGAAGAAAAAGAGAGAAAGAGCGACAAATAGAGAAACAGAAAAACAACAAAAAAGAGAGAATGAGAAAGAGAAAGAGAGAGAAACAAAATCAGGGACAAACAGAAAGAGAAACAGAGAGGGAGAGGGAGAGAGAGCGAGAGAGAGG
>JAQGBT010006435.1:0-12492 GCA_034698585.1 Disparrhopalites patrizii
ATTTAATGTGGTTAAAATTAGGATGATTGTTATTCGATACATTTGGAAGCGAAGGCGTTTGGATTAGGAATAAAGAGAGCTCAGATCAACCACTGCAAGGGGACTGGAGCTAATTCGCACTGCGAAAAAAATTGTATTAAGACTCCAAATACCTGTTGTTTCGGTTGTGACTTGTGACATCTTCAAAAACTGGTTCCAGAGAAAAAAAATTCCACTCTGTTCTCGCAAGACACAAATCTCGGGTATGTTATTTATAACCGCTTGGAAGGGACAGTTCATATATGCATTTACTGTTCATTTTGATTTTTTTGTATATAAAAATAGTTACATAGTGTTACAAAAAAACCAGTGTATTCGGTGCAAGCAATATGTATGTACATAATGTGTGAGTACGTTCTTTGGTAGGCTGTGCTTTTATGTGCTGGAGGTTTGGGCAGATGCTAGGATTCAGCGCCAACAATGCAGAACCGGTTGACCTTGATGTTTCAGAACACCTATTTTCCCTATATCAAAGTAATCATTTGCATACGACAGAATATTTCAATTACAGATCGAGCCTGCGATTGCTAGTATACTTTGTATTCTGGGACCGTTTTTCTGTTCTGCTACTTGACAAGTGCGACTTATTTTTTAAATATTTTTCCGTACATCAACCGGAAAAAATGAACGTACTAATAAATGAATAGCAACATTTTTCGAATTTACCAGTCTTCTCGTTTATTTAAACGAGAAGATTAGTTAACACGTAATTGGGAAAATTAAATTACAGCAGGTATCTAAATGTGTTCTCATCGCGTAAAATGTACGGAGAAAAAAAATTCTTTCGTTTGCAAGTCCATGAATAGCAGTTGTCTCATTTATCCCCGATCAGCATTCTGAAACTGCACCAGGACGATCAGGTACATTGTGAGCGCCGACAGAACCTAACAATGCAAAAAATAGCAACACTTTCTGGACAGAAGGAGCTTAACAAACGTGTTTATTATCATGAAAAAAATGGGATCATACGGAAGCTATAAGACTTCTGTTCAAAGTGAAGAATCGACAGGGCTCAATCCTCGGCGGTGTGGTCGAAATTTTCATCGCCAGTAAATGTATCTGCAACAATTACTGAATTACTTTTGAATGAAAGCACACCAAAATACGCCATTAAATCAAGGAATGACATCCGAAAAATGAATTAAAATTCGAATGAACGTACGCGTTTTTTTCTAAATTATGAATACAAAAAATTCGAATATCTAAAGTAGAAATAATTCCTATACAATTTTATTCAAATGCTTTGAGTTTTTACAAAAGTAATCATACAATTACTATTATAATATCTTGATTTAAAAAAAAACGTTTGCTCAAAGGCGGGAATTAGCAAAATAATGATGATAATTTCGAATACCAATACAGTGGAGTCTCTCTATAACAAGTCTCTTTATCACAAAATTTCTCTGTAACAACATTATTTTTCCAGCCCCTCGTACATGTAAGGTGCATATTTAATGTTCTATATAACAACTTTTCCCTGCAACAATATTTTTTGCCCTTTCCTTCAGAGTTGTTATATAGAGACTCCACTGTATTAAAAGTATCGGCATCCGTATGTCAAGTTTTGAATAGGAATTTGAATTTGATGTATTTGTAAGTATAAATTTCAATGAAAATACTATGCTGATAAAAATATGGATACTAATTCAAATTAAAATACTAAAAAATAGGAACATAATTCCGATTTGAATTCGAATACCGATTCGGATGTCATACCTTGCTATTAAATTCTTCGTCTTTGGAATAAAATACTATTCTATTCTGTCTATGCAGAAAACATGGCCCAACAGCCCAAAATCAGCTGTAACCAGTATAGCGATCTTGCCTTTGTCAACATATCTTTCGATACCAAGTGAAATGGAAGTTCATTCAGCGTGCTAAAAAGCCCATTTGCCCCCTCTTGAAGCTCCTCGGCCACAAATGTGAGGAAGTGGAGCTCATAAAAGAAAATAAGGATGGGCGGAATAGTGCAGACCATGCCGTAAAACGAATTACGGTTGCCCCAAGTAAACATGAAGAAGGTGTAGATGAGAAGCACGATGATTTCCATGAGGATAATCCCCATAATGTGCCACCCAAAAGTCCTATTAAAAGCCGCCATTTGTTCCTCTAGAGCGTAGTAGGAATCCAGACAAACATTTATGACACCTTCGATGCGATGCGATTCCGCGATATGTTGTTTACCTGGAGATATCTGCACTTCAATCTTCTCCATAGACTTCTCTATGAGCTGTCGGGAATTCTTTTGAATGACACGCGACTGCTTGGTTTCCTCTCCAGGAGTTGTCCAGGCATCAACATTTCGCATCTTGTGTCTGTCGTCCGACTGCTCCCGCGGAATACACACGGACTGAAGCTGACGCTGAATCGCCTGAAAGCAAATCGCGTAGATGCGGGGAAACACCGAAATCCACGTGCTCATCCACGGATTAAGAAAAATCGCGAGATTCCAGCAAGTACTGGCACAGGCAACAGGAAAATCATAGGAATATCCAGCGATTAACAGGATTGAGTGAACCAAGCAGGCGCACCAAAAAAGCACGATGGTATTCCTGGTGGACATCCGCAGCTTATTAAAAGGCTCCCAAAATGCATTTCTATCTTCCAGAACAGTAGCCCCAGACATGCGGGCCAAGAAGCTGACATTACCTCTCCAAAACCCCGAAATTTTCTTGGCAGTAATGAGACTCCGGGATTTTAGCAAGACCGTCAAAAATACTAAGAATAGGCTTACGAGCAGAAATGCGAGGCGTTCAGTAGAAGTCCGGGCCTGAATGACTTCCAATATTTTGTCCGAGGTCGTGCCCATGAGCAGGACAATGCATGATGCGGAAAAAAAGACGTAGAAAAGCGGGAGAAGGACATCTGGACTCATGGGAGAGAATTCCAATTTCTTTCCTTCAGAGATTGCCTGCGGGATATAACCAAGGATTTTGGCGGCAATTAGAACCCACCAAATCGTTTGGAGAAGGTTCGCTTCCGTTGCTTCCAAAACGGATTCCGGAATTTCCATCTTGCTATCTGAGGCTGGTGAGTGTCACAAAATGAGCTGGTTTTACCACTAACAGGAAAACTGTACTGGTATTTTAGCCACCTAATATTTTTTGGGAGTGGTCCCTTGATGTTTTACGTAAGCATGTTTACATATTCTTCCTTCATCAAAAAGTCATGCATTAACAAATTAGATTTGTTTTAGGTCACTGTGAACTACGTGTTTTCTCGGTCTTTCTCTCATTGACTGTAGAAAAGTGCGGTTCAAATGTCACATAAAAAGAAACATTCGGTTACAATGGGTACTATTATAAGGGGAACTATGTGGTTAAAATAATGCGTAGGTTCACAAATAATACCATGCAATGATAAACACGGATGTACATAATTGTTGGAATGGCTCTTGCATAAATCGGGCTTTATAAATAAATGGCTGCCCCTGTTAATCAGGCGGCGACGTAAATTAGGGGTGGCGGCAATTCGATTCTGAATCGAATTTTTCGATTCAGTTGAAAACGATTCAATTTAAATTTTAAATACTTGTAAATCTGATTCGATTCGACACTGTAAATCGAATCAAATAATTCGTCTCAAGACGTAAATCGGATCATAAAATTTAACTGAAATTCCGATTCCTTCCATCCATTATTTAATACAACATTTTTGGATTTTCTTCCGAAGCAGAGCAATCCATCAACATATTGCAGCAAATCAACGATAAATATTATATCAAAGTTACTTGTATTGATTTGCAGTGGCAAACTATTAGACATCATTATATGCTTAAAATTTGCAAAGAGTGAAAAAATGTGTCGAAAAAAAAATATTTTGGATCGTTTGAATCATGATTCGATTCAATTCATGCGTTTGAATCGAACCAAATCGAATCATTTGCATAGTGAATCGGATCGAATTGCGAATTTGGATCCGATTCGGGATTTGAAACGAATCAAATTAAAAATGTTGGATCAAATTGGATCGTTGCCACCCTTATCCGACTCATAGCCGTAATTTCCCGTTTCGCAACGTCGTTTGTTCACTTCCTCATTTATGTTGCAACATAGCATGTATTTCGGACATTTCACAACATACAATTATTTATAGGTATAGGTATGTATACAGCTATTTAAAAGGACGTTATGAAGCAATCACCAGGACACTTGCCACATACATAATGTTGCTAGGTCGTAGCCGAGCACAGCCAATGAAGAAAAATGTTGACGGAAAGATCGCAGAAATTCCTGAGGCGAACCATTAAATGCGGCTACACCTTCGGATTCAGCCCCTATAAATGGTGTAACAGGTGATTTACGTGGATTCCCTCCTCCAGAAGACACTGTGGCTCTTTCATTTCGCTACGTACACCTCCTACGTGTTCTTTGTCGTCTGTCGCTGGTTGCAATTGACCTTCACCAAGGGAATTAGTGTGACTTCCCCGAAGGTCATGGGCACCATGTACGTCTGTGTCAGCTACAGTGCCATCCCCGTGGTGCAGTACAATGTGTGGAAGAACTATGGACAGCACCATATCTGGATTAATGGTTTCCTCCAGTGCATAACAGAATTTCAAGGTCGGATCATATATTTTTAATTATTTAATTAAATTGCATAATCAAATAACCCTTAAATTGTGTGTAGGGTGAGTGCGCCTAAAAGTGACATTATTTTGAAACAAATCCATTTTTCTGCAAATGTATCCACGAGAGTTTCTTTTCAAATTCTAATGCACTAAAATGGCATTTACAAGTTTATGTTCTTTTCAAAAACTTTGATGTTGCGCATAGCAAAGCAATTAATCAAAATATTCATATTTTCAGAAAGTCAGAAACGTCGATTTGCCTAAAGGTGGCAGTTGGTGATTTTAAAGATGACTACATGTATACACATTATGACTCATGTGGGTTTTCCAGCAGCTTATGTACTTTCAAACCAGTCTAACAATATAAAATAGTTCAATTCAAAGGTTTCCCCAAAATAAAATGCAAAGCTAAAAATGAATACATATACAGCCGAAATTCAACAATTATTTTTTTTACTCAGACTCAGTTATTTCTGACTGTGAGTAATTATAAGGTTCCCTTGGCTTTGTCGTAGACCCTGCTACAATTCTATATGTAAGTATAAAGCTGAATTAATCGCGTAAGGGATGAGAAAAACACACTGTCACCATTTGGAACAAAAAATTGTCACCTTTGGCAACATGAGCAAAATTAAGCTTGCTCTACTAAATATTTTCTAGCAAGTTAAAACATTGATTTGGGTGAGAACAAAACAACAATTTTTAAAGCCCTTACGTATAGAGTGACATTCGTCAAATATAAGTTGGTTCTGGTGAAAACTGTTGTCAGGGGAAAAGGTTGAAATTTGGTCGCAGAAAGACTGATTAGTTTAACCACGAAAGTGCCCCTTGGTCGTTCTCTGGCGCGAATTTGAATTTCGCGCCAAATTAATTGGATGTCCGCAGTCCGCATGACCTCAGGGTGAATGGTGCTGCATAAAAATAATACATAAATTGTGCTTCCACGGAACGTTTGTCACCATTAGGGCAACTGTCACCTTTAGACGGACTTACCCCAACTCCATTATACATAATAAAGTTGAACTCTTTATCTTTATTGCACAAAAACATTATTATTATCGCCAAAATTTGTAATTGTAATTGTGTTTACCCGCAGCAAATCAGGCCGTTACGGAGTCGTCCAAAAGCAACGCGGAGAGAATTGAAGCGTGGCTCATTTCCGCTCTGAAGACCATGATTGGATTTCTGGCGACGGTGTTTACGTTGGACAGCTTATCAGTAGTGGCGACGCCAGATGAAGCTTACTTCCTAACGTCCCTGTTGGAAAATCCCAAAGAGCAAAGTCTGAGCACAACCCTCCCTATTCTCCTAATTCACCAGTACATTTGGTTACAGCAGGAAGCGACGGCCATGTTCTTCTTCGTCTCCTCTCTGGGATACATTACCAGTGTGCAGTACCTCCGCCAAAACATGGTGTAGGTCCTCATAGACTTAATAATGACAATATTTATTATTTATTTAAATAGCAATTTTAATCAAGGAATGATATCAGAATCGGTATTCAAATTTAAATCGGAATTATATTCCCATTTTTCAGTATTTTAATCGGAATTAGTATAATATTTTTGTTAGAACAGTATTTTAATTGGAATTTATAATTACGAATACATCCGAAATTCAAATTCGTATTTAAAATATTTAAAACATTGACATTTGGATTCCGATACTTTATTGGTATTCGAAAATTCTTTCATTATATGTATTGCTAATTCCCGCCTGCGAGCATGTTTTTTTTGCAAAATCAAGGTATTTTAACAGCAACAATGTTTTTTTCAATTGGCAGTAATATAACTAACTATTTCATCCGTAATAGCATCGATTTTTGTAAAATCAGAGTTGCGGGATCAATTTATAATTTTGTGTTTTGATTTTGCGTTCATTTTAAGCTACTTATGCCAGATCGCATTACAAATTTTTTTTAAAGTATTCGAAAAGTATTTGAATACGCATTCATATGTCGGAGTATTTGAATAAAATTGTATCCGAATTAGAATTTATATTCTGGATATCCGAAATTTAAATTAGTATTTATAATTAGGAAAACGTGAGCGGTATTTTAATTCAAATTTTCATTCGAATTTTCATTCATAATTTTTCGGATGTCATTCATTGATTTGAATTAAACAATTGTGTAAGGAATAGTGCATTTTTTTGAATTTCCACAGCTGTTTGCGCGCGCTGTCAGACATTAAACGGAACGCGTCGGCCGTCGTAGGCTTAAATTCCAACCCAAAAGTGTTTGCCCAGGAACTTCTCCAGCTTGAATGCCTCCAGGGCTTCTACAATCACCTCTGGAGCTCCACGAACGTCAACTACGAAACCATCTGCATTGTCGGGTCCATCCTCGGGTTTTTCGGGGCCGTTCGGTACGACAGTGCCAGAGCCTTCCATCAATTGGCGGTGGGCATCGTCCTCACGTGTCAGTTGGTTCAGCTGTGGAACAAGATGGGACACATTCATGAGCATTCCACCAATCTGGTAAGGAGCTGGCAGATTTGGACGACGAATGTGTGGTTCAGGCGCTTCTTGAGGTCCGTCCGTCCCCTTCGGGTAGCTTCTTCTACGCGGATCGCGGAATCAAGTTGACCATCCTGGCTCTCGTTTTGGAACGAACACTTACATTACTTATGACAACTAAATGACGACAATTATTAGTTTCAAGTTTCAACACTTTCCCAGGCTATAATGGATGGGAGTAAATAAATATGAACATGCTCTTGCGCATTATGCCTTAGATTGTCATTCATTTCCATAATTAAGTGGAAAATATATCACATTCCTCGTTGTATTGATTTTTTACCCAGTTAACGCAACCAGTGAAATAATCACATGCATTTATACATAAATAATGTACAATAATAGACTAAAATTGCTGTTATTTATGACATTTACCATTTTAGTATTGAGGAAATCATGAATTATTCCCCTATTTTGTTCTATTATTCGAATTTTAATCCGAATCTACACATTTTTCCCATCCCGATCTGTCCATTACTTTTTGCCATAGCTTTTTACCGCCATAACTTGTGGAATAATGGATAGTTCGGGACAAATTGTTTTTGCCTGGCTTCACCTTAAATTTTTTAAAAGAACACACATTGTGACTGTTTTCCATGGAGAGAGGAGCGTATTGATAGAGGTGGGGTATATATAGCTTTGTGGTTCACTGTACATTCAAATCCGAGGCAAGTGGTAACAGTAAATAATCGAGGTTAGAATTTGTACCTTCAGGGATCAATAAAGCCTGGGGAAGAACAATTTTAAAAAGGAAACTGAACAAAGGGGTTCCGGTGGCCATTATTGGAACTTCTGTGGTCAATTAAGAAGCTAGTAGTGTGTCCAAATTAATCGAATGAGTCAATATTAAGATGCTAGCAGTAGATATTCAAAAACAATATTTAATTAAACCTTGCTCTGTTCTGTCCCCCAGAATTTTCTAATTAATGCCTGCCTAAAGCACGGGCACTTGTTTATACTCGTTGTTTGTATTTTTATAACACAGAATTTTCCATCAGTCCTTGCGTGATGGAAAGTAATTAATATTTACGCCTTTTTCAGAGGCGGGTAATAAAAGTGGCAATCATAAAAGTGGTCCTGCTGACACTTTTCCTTCGTTTGAATCTAATTTTAAGTCTGATGCGTCACAGGAAATAATGGATATGATATTGACAATATGGAAATACTGGATCTACATAAATATTGTATGACCGACTTTCGTCCCGTTTTCAAGCGACGAAGTTTACTGTTCCAATAGGGACAGAAAACTGTAGTCAGTAATTCGTCCGTACTTCCCGAGACCTTCTAGGTTGTAATGGATGTTTTGACAGGGCATATTTGCACACATGCGAAATGTTGAAAGCAGTAAAAAACTTGTGACAATATAACTGTACACGAGTGCAGAGTGAATTCAGCTAGTGCCGTAATTTCATTACAAAAAGCGAATCAGGATGCTGACTGAAAAAACGAGGAAATATGTTAGAATGACGGTGACAATTCCCTACACGCTGGGCTACTGCCCATACAGATGGAATTCGAAGGCCGGGAAGTTTGAGTATTTCAACTCCATCTTCCAGAAATGTATCTGGGGATTTCAAGTGGCCGTTTACAATATTTATATCCTCTTCGTGTTTTTACGGTGGCTGGAGGAAATCAGCAATGGAGAGGGGACAATGTCTCCCAGGGCCATGTCCATCCTATATGTTTGGACTAGCTACAGCGTAATCACTTGTGTGGACCTCGGTTTATTTTACAACTACGGCCTACATCACACATGGATGAACGCGACACTTCATTACACAACGCATTTCCAGGGTAAATTATCTTCAATTAAGCCGGTCAGATTATGCATACTTTGATGTCAAAACCAAGGTATGACGTATATGACATACGAATCGATATTCCAATTCAAATCGGAATAAGTATTCCTATTTTTGTCAGAAAAATATTTTAAAAGGAATTTATAATTACAACTACATTCGAATATCAAATTCGGATTCGAAAGTTGACATCTGGATTCCGATACTGTATTAGCATATTCGAAAATTCCTTCATTATGTTGCTTATTCCCGTCTTCGGGCAAGTTTTGTTTTGCAAAATCAAGGTATTGCTAGGATGATTTTTTGAATTGACAGTAATAGCACTATTTCGTCAGCAAAAATATCGATTTTTGTAAAATCAGAGTTGCGGCGTCAATATTGTGTATTGATTTTGCTACAAATTATGCCAGATTGCATTACAAATAAAATTTTAAAAGTATTCGAAAAGTATTTGAATACGTATTCATATGTCTTAGTATTTAAAATAAATTGTATTGGAATTAGAATTTATATTTTAGATATCTGAGATTTAAATGTGTATTCATACTGAGGAAAAACACGTATTTTAATTCGAATTTTAATTCATATTTTTTCGAATGTTATTCCTTATTGGTACATATAAACGTTGTGCGCTTCATAAAATAGAATTATTAACGGACGCTGGGATTTCGGCAAAGGCGAAGCAGAGTGGAATCGCGGCAGAGAAGTGGCTCATCAAGGTCTATAAGCAAGTGGCTACTTTGTTGGTGCTGTCATTTCTGCTCGACTGCTTCTCAATTCTGTGGGAACCGGATGCTCCATATTTACGTCCCTGCTTCCGAATCCGAATGATCAACCAATGATTGTTCTCTTGCCGATTCATCTGGTACACATCTTCGTTTGGGTTCACCAGGAGGCGGCAGTCATGATTTTTTTTGTCCCATCCTTGGCCTACATAACCAGTAAGTATATCGTCCAAAATATGACGTAAGTTCTGAGAAATACGGCAAGAGCGCATATCCAATCCCACAAATAAATCGTAATAGCATGAAAAATTATGTGTAGTTGTGGAACACAATCGCCCGCCATCTTCAAATCCGTGTACGTTTACGGCAACCTGAAAGTGTTCGCCCAGGAATACCTTCGGCTGGAGCGCCTTCACGGATTGTACAATCACTTGTGGGGATCCACAATTGTCAAGTACCAAGTGGGGTGCATCATCGGATCCATCTAGTGCTATTATGGCGCGGTGATGTATGACGGAGCTAGAGCGGATCACCAGCTGGTTATTTGATTGGTCATCACAGGTCACATGGTACAACTCTGGAACAAAATGGGACATATTAACGAGAATGCCGCCGCCACATTAAGATCCTGGCAGGTCATGAGCCGGAATGCGTGGTTCAAACGCTTCCTTAAATCCGCTAGGACCCTTCGGGTGAGCATTGGGACGTTCTTCTACGCCGACAGAGGCATCAAACTCACCATCTTGGCTATTATCCTCGACCAGACGCTCGCTCTTATTCTATCCAACAAAACATAAGCTGCATAGATATAATTTATATATGTATGTACATACACATGTGTATAATATTGAATTCACACAAACTACTTTATCAATCTTCTAAATTTTGTTGTGGCAACGAAAAAAGCTGATTGGTTTCAGTTTTGAGAATTCCACTGGATTATAAATACAGATGCTTATAAAATTATGCCGAATATTTTATGAATATTGTATATAAAATATAAAATAATTATATATAATATAATTATTATATATATATATAAAATTATGCCGAATATAAATTATGTATAATATATAATATAAATATAAAATTATGCCGAATATAAATTATGTATAATATATAATATAAATATAAAGTTATTATAAATTATGCCGAATATAAAATTATATTATATATATAATTTTGTATATATATAAAATAATTATAAATATAGATCACCATTTGTGCAGTAAAAGCGTATACAGGTATTGCTACTATAGAGTGCAATACAACACCTATACATACATTACAACATCATCATGTGTACATTTACCTATATATGTATACTACTATGTTTATGGTTATAGTCATACCAAGCGGCGTTCTTATTATCATAGTAACACTCTCTAACCCCGTGGGTTGCTGATGACTTTTGTTCAGGTATTCAGGGTGACAGTTCTGCTTTACAAATATTTAATAGGTATATTGTTACACATGCTCACCTTGGATGTGAAAACAAATATATAAATGGAACACTTTGTAAACATCAAAAGGCCATGCGTAATACAAAGTTATGCTCCTTTGATAATAAGTTAACGCGCCTGGGCGGGTCTTTTTTGTTGCGTCAATGCTCCATTACACATACAATTACGCCTTGTAAACAAGCTAAATTTCCGCTAGGAGTGGGCAGAATAAAAAATCAGAACAATGGCATGATTGACAGGGATTTAACCGTCCGAATGCAAAAATTGCTACATATTTCGTCATACAATTTAATTTAATTTATAGTTTGAAATTGACGACGACCGGAATTTGTGATTTCCCGAAGCTGTCATTGATAAACAAAAACCATGAAATACTCAGTCCCTGTGTTTATATTCGTAATTTGTCGTATTAAAGCGCTGACGCTACCCCCAAGTAATCTCTTCCAAATTCTAATATCTCGCATAAACCAGGTTTTCCCAGAATGTTCCAACATGGTGGATTTAGCTTTTGATCAGCATTCTGGAAAAATCTTGGACGACCACTTGTGGGTCCTTGAATTGACCAGCCAAAAGTTTTATGTTACATCCCATTTAATACACAATTTTGAAAAACATTCAAATCGATCAGTCCCAGAAGTTTCATCGACGAAAATACATGTACCTAAGATTCTTCGAACAAAATTTCGCTTGCAATGCACGGTCGTAGTTTTTCAGCTGCTCAACACGCAGGCGCAAACTGACGGAGAACATGAGGGTTGGGACGTCGACGGATTAAAATTTTACCAAGGACTTCTGGACCTAATTGAAAGGCCCACAATTTCCGTTTTTATGTTCTTGATAACGAATGCTCAGGGATCTCTATTGACCTCCCAGTTTTCTGTCTACCCGGACGTCTTTTCAGTTTTGGAGCGGAAGATTTTCCTGGAAATTCCGGAAGATGGCGGGGATATCCGGGTGTTTACTCATTGTTTCGGGTGCGATGTGGGAATGTCCGCCCTGCACCAATGGGGCATTTACTCTCCTTTTGATGGAAAAGTGATGGGAAATCGGAAGGAATTGTTTCCCCAACCGGATTTTATGCGCCACGAAATCCTCGTGACGACTTGTCCAGTATGCGAGGAAATCCTGGAATTGTATTTTGAGGAGGGGATGTGGATTGATAACGTAGTAAGTTCCTTGTACGAGACATTTGTCGAATTAAATATTACACTGAAGCTTCAGGCCATTTTTGGCCTGCCCACAGGCAAACCCAATGAGGAGGGAGAGTGGGACGACTTCACCAGGCCGTTGCTAGATGGAACGGCAGCGGTCTGCACGATGATCCAGCCGACGATATATCACACTGGGATCATCCTCATCAGCGCGCCCACCACCTTCGC
>JAQGBT010006436.1:0-12492 GCA_034698585.1 Disparrhopalites patrizii
AGAGAGAGAGAGAGAGAGAATAAGGGAGAGAGAAACATAGAAATAATCTGAAGGTGGACCATTTGTCCCAGTAATATAATGATTTGGTATATACGCAATTCCAGGGAAGAGGCGGATGATGAGGTGGATTGGGAAAACTGTTACAAAATGAGGACACACATGCCTCCGGTCTGCATTCATAGAAAGAGCATGAATGTTAGATAAATACCTTGACGTTGTGGAAATGGTGGCAGTAAAGAAAATGCAGAGGTTGAGTAAAAAAAAGTGCATCCACTCGAGCTGGGGAGAGATGTACATAAAAGATGAATGCGACTTGGACTATCTTATCGGGAATCTGTACCTGAAAAACCGGTAAGAAAGGCACTTCATGAGACCTCTAGCAAATTACCGACCCATTCCATGCCGTCATAACCTAGAGTTCTCTCTCTCTCTCTCTTTTCCCTCTTTCTCTCTCTCTCTCTCTTTCGTCCTCAAACCGTATTATAGCTAATGTCTATCTAACTCGTTAATCAATCCTCAAGTCATTAGTGGTTTCATGTAAAGTAAATTATGACTAACTAAACTTGCAAATGATTCATATTTTTTTTTCTCTCTCTCCCTAAAAAAATCATAACATAGAAGGCAATGTGGACAGTGAACAATTGTTTCTTATTCTTTCCCTCCATATCAGCCCTCTACTAAACCTCCTTCAAAAGACATAACGGGGTCGTGGATCATCAGCTCGGACAATTTCCCCTTCACATGTCGATTCGGATCCTTCTTGCTGATATATTTTTGAAGTGGTAAAGGGAAAATTTGAGGAAGTATTTGCACCCACACCTTGACCACATGCGAAACGCCGGAGGACGGTGGAAAAACCGGCTGGAAACACTTTCAATCTGGAATGTGCGGGGGAAATGGGAGAAACTGCCGAAAATCTTGGAAGAGATTTGAGAAAAGACTAAAAAGGATGGATTTGAAACCTGGAGGGAAAAAAAGCTCCTTTCACCTTTCCACGGGATTTCCAGTAAGCTTTCTGTAAGTAATAAACGGAGACTACTCCCATCATTATCGGTGGAGCTTACAAAAATCCCTCTTGCTACCTCCAGAAGTGCACACCTTTATTTACCAACCAATCCGGGTAGATCCTTACAGGTTTATTTTTTTCAACATGCCCCAATATTACTTTTTTTTTTACTTCCCCCCAATCTCAAATTACTTTCATTTCGTCCCCAATTTTCATCCATTCCCCATATTTCCTCCCTGACAATAGGAATAGATGTAGAAAATAGAATCAGAAATATCCGGGAGATTTATTTTGTACAGATATACGATCGGGTGAAAAAAAAGGAATCAGGGATTGTATGAATTGACGTCCTCCTTGAAAAGTCCAGGGACCAAAGTCCTCTATTTCCTCTCGCACCGGGGAGACTTGTGGGTGCGTACTAAAAATAAAAATAATACTACTCATTCCTGGAGAGATCGGCTGGGCTACGGAAGAGCAGGGAAAGGGAAGGCTTCGTGTGTCTTCGTCGCTGGGAAGGAATTAATTTCTAATGCTCAATACTTGTGCAATCTCACATCATGTCGGAGAAGACCGGGGACCGGGGCATTATAATAATTCCTTTCAGAGAAAAGCCTTTCAAATCCCCCTTACATTGTTCCACATGAGAATATTATTCCTTCCAATCTCCTCCTCTGTCCTCTTCTTCTTCATCCACATTTTTTCTCTCTCATTCCCTCTCCCTCTCAATACTTCTTCTTACGCCTACGTCCCTCCAATGCTCCCATGTTTGTACCGTATTTATGGAGCATTAAGATCCAACTTGTGTGTACGTAAGTACTCCTATGCCGTCTAGGGTTCAATTTCTCTCTCTCTCTCCATTTCCCCTTTCTTGCCCTTTCTCTTTCTAGATTTCCTTCCCTTTTAGGAGATCCTAAAAGGGAAGGAAATCTAGAATTTTCTCTCTCCTTTTCCCTCTCTTCCTCCTTTCTCTAGTCTTTCTCTTTCTGTATAACAATATCTCTCTCTATCCCTCCAATCCTGCGTCTCCAGAACACAATTCCTCCAGTCGAATGTAGAACACGGAGAAAGTAAGACGCTATTCTGGACGCAATCTAATTTATGGTGTCGTATAGCCATCTATGTATTTGCATGTGTGCTGAGCCAATTGGAAATGCAAAGGGATGGAGGACAAAAGGATCTCCTATATTACATGGAAGACTTTCCCCCTTTATGCTTCACCAAAGATACATGCACAATGGTAATAAAAACCGACTCTCCCATTTCTTCCACTGTTGAATTCCAAAGTGAACACCAAAAGTTTTTTTTTTTTTGCTTTCCTACTCCATATTCAAATCCAAAGAATATGAAAAGGAAGAATTTTCATATCCACAGGTGTCTGTCGCATCACATAATGGACTGACGCAAATTAGTTTTCCAATTCTCAGAGAAAATGAAGGAAGGAATGTTCACCATTGCTATATTTCTTGGGATTCTACCAAACAAAAAGTGTGTGGCTGAGATTGGAAAATAATTATTAGGATAGCTTTGATGACGAGACAGAATGGAAATGTAATTCTTGGGGATTTTTTTCAATTTTCTTTTCTCATATGATTTATTTGGCAAGCATTGTCAATGAAATCCCATATTTCTCCCACTATTTTGATCCATGTAAATCCGGGCTTAGGCAAATGGAGGATTTTCCCCGTCCCGATGCCGGGCCAAGAAGTTCTTGTGGGATACTGCAGGATCTTGCCCAGCGCTATGTTGTCTTCTCCGGGACAAAAGAAACTTCCAGGATGGCCTCATGCAATTTCCAAAAGGGCTCAAGGTCAGGATTTATGAGAAAATTTTCTCTACTACTACCACCCGATTTACATTTGAGAAGGAGCATTTGTATATCATTGTAGAATTAACAAGAGAAAAAAAAAGCAATCCCGCTCCATCCCTGCCTTACTTTATTGCATAGAAGTGCTCAAGTCCTACCAAAAAAAAAGTTGGCAACAAGAGGAACAACAAAAGAACTCTCCCTTGCACATTCTGTCCCTTTTTTCCACTGCATGATTACGAGAACTAACCTAGCTCCTTAACGTATTCTAAACGATTCCCAGCAAAAGCCTTGCAAATATTTTCACGCACTCTTTCTCCCTCGGATTTCGCGTAAAAAAAAGGAAATATGAAGCAAAAGTGGAGTGAATGGCGAAAACTTCCCTGGCATGCAACAGAAAAAAAAAAGAATAATAAAAGGGAGACAAGAGGACAAAGAGAGATGAAATAGAAGTCATGTTCCTTTGAAGTTGGATGAAGAAAATTATTATAAAACTCTTTTGCTCCAAAAGACGTGGGTTGTCGGTGAACTGCATTCTTGGATGATGAATGTAACCAAATCAAGAGAGTTCTACTACGTCCCGGCCTATCTAATGCCAAAGAGGACGGCGGAGGAGAGACTCAGAAGACGAAAGGTCCCACACAGAAGAAGGGAGATTTGTCCTATCTCTTCTGTTTCACTTTTTGAACCGGTTATAAGGGAAAGGCGATAAGAAGGAGAGAGCATTCCCTCATCACGTTAATGAGTACAAAAGAAAACATCCTTAGACATTTTATCTCAAGGACGCTCTAATGCAGTCCAATATATTCAATTCTTCTTCATTTTTCTCCGTAAGAGAAACTGGATACACACGAAGTATACCTTTATACAAGTACATACATATATATAGTATGTATGTACATGTATATAATACATGCATTTGTTATTTTAAAAGAAGAAGAACAATTCAAGCCCGCACACATCCATCCTGGAGTTGACGTGGGTAGATGGCAATAAATCCGGAGGTAATTGGAACTGATTTATACGCTCGTGATACCCCAAAATGTGATTCCTGGAGGAAAAATTAAAACTGGAGAAAATCCTGGACAGAACCAGCGTGTATCGTCAGCATCCCCAAAAAATGTACGGGGAGCAATCCAGCATCTATACTCTCGTCTCCCCGAACGTCTAGATTTTATAGGTCTTTGTAAAAGCTCCGGGTGCTTCGGTATACAAATAGGTGATATAGTATATAGGTATATGATTAGATATAAAATACATACTGCTATATGAAGACAACAAGGAGACGGTGACGGAGTGGGGACAAGTTGAATATAAAAAAACGAAAAAAACTGTCCCTTCAAACTTTTTTTTTTGCTTTGGCGTATTTCTTATCATCATCCTCTATACTTGTCCTTTCTACTACTGCCGTATTCTTCCCAGACTCTCTCCCTCCCTCTCCCTCTCTCCCTCTCCCTCTCTCTCTCTCCCTCATCCGTCTCTCTCTCTCCACTCGTAAAATGCTGGTGTTAAGTTACCCTGATTTCCATTTTACAACGAAACCGTTCACTTCTCCAAAATAATGTCTCTATATGTCCCCTCTATCTGTCTTCCCTTCTCCCTCCCCCCCTAAATCCCATCATGCGGCTCTCGCCCTTCCTCTAGGACACACGGTGAATGAAGACAAGACGAAGGGGGAAAAGAGGGGGAGGGAGAAGAAGAAGAAGGAGAGGGAAAAAATCAAGGGACATAAATTAAAAGTCAGGAGTCTTGGGAAGGAGAATAAAAGAAATAGTAAATGCAACTCCGAAGTGTCATTGTCAGTGTCTTTGTGCGGGGATGTAACTCTGGGAAGTGGGAACAAATGGAGTTGTGTAGTCTCTCTCGATCCCTCTCTTTCTCACTTGGAGTGAGGGAGGGAAAAAAATCGAATAATTTTTGTGGGGAGGGGAAGCTGAAGGCAGGTAGAAAGAGTCACACAGTTCCTCAGTCTCAACTCAAGTCGTTTGTCTTTCCAAGCATTTTTCACCTACATCCTCTCTATTCCCCTTCAACGCCTTTAGATTTGCAAAGGGCGTTCAGCCATGTTCTGGGGAGATGTGTGTTAGATGGGATGTTTCTCATTATCATTATGAAATCTGCGCCCAACTAAAGCCAAAGGAAGTTGATTGCTTTGTTTATTTGTTTTTATTTGTCTTCGTCCCGGCGAAAAAATTCAATTAGAAAGGAGCAAAATATAGGATTTGTTCCACAGCCACAGATTTATCGTAGGGGTCATTCCAAAAATGGATTGTTGGTGGACTTTCGGTCGTAAAGATGCCAGGAGTGGCCATGCCAGGATTCACTAAAACATTTGCCGGTGATGCTCGAACAATTATTACTATTATCATTACTACTACTATACGTCTCTCCTTCCTCTGGTTGGCGTAAATACCTTCAATAAAACCTTCACCTTCTGGCAAGGATCCTCGTCACGTTCTCTCCCATGCGCCAAAAAAAAGTGGTAGGACGGAGTAGAGAGAGAGATGACAGACGTTTTCTGTAAGGTAACAAATACTTGTTGGGAATTTAAATATTCAAAGTGAAATTATGAAATAAAGCATGTAATTATTGCCCCAACATCCAACAATTACTCCTTCTGATCCAGCGGCAACATCATGTACTTTGTGGCAGGAATAATTGCACGTTTATTGTTTTTTTTCCTCCTTTGGTACATCCGAGTCTTGTTATGTACCAATAAATGCAATCTTTTTACACTGAAATGAAAGCTGGAATGAACATCTCTTGCCTCTCTTCAGATTCCAGTGTGGAATTTTTTGTCTATTTGAGTAATGTATAGTGGGAAATTGGAGCGAAGTAATTTCCTCGTCCTTCTTTCTTTTTTTTTCTTTTTAAGACATCCCCTTCACTCTTGGGCTCCTGTGGAATTCCGTAATTTTTTTTAATCCAAAAAGGAGCTACTAGCACTGTGTTGAGGAAAGAATGTGGGGAGCTAAATGAAAAAAATATTTTGGTGTCTCTCCACACGAATTTGAAACGGGAGAAGTGATATGAGGGAGCACATACCACACACCATCTACCTTAGACGTAATCAACGCTTTTTCCCACCCAGATAAATCGCATTCCTTTAGCAAAGACAGCGAAAAAATAGAAGCCTTCCCTTCCGCACATTGAGGCTCCAGACAATCGCACACGTATATAATTAGACTTCTACAGTATGTGCTATACTGGTGAAACAAGGACGTCCTACGCACATCATTCAAGCAGAAAATTGTAAACCGAGAAAAATCACCCTTTCACCCGCTCCGGCTGAGATTGGGCGGGAGAGGGGCTGAGGAGGGCGAGAGGGCGAGAGGGCGAAAGGAGGTGTGAGTGAACACACAATCCAATATATCCCCTTATTCGCTCTCTCTCTCTCCCTCTTTCACCCAAAATTAGTGAGAAGACTCCCTTTTTATACTTGCTATCTCCTCCCTTGACTCTTTCCAGATTAAAAAAAAATTCCAACTCAGATTTGAGGAATTTCAATTGTGAGGAAGAGATATCAGAGCGTGGAAATCAACCTGTCACCCTTTTTCCCTCCTTTTCATCCCAAGAATTTTTATAATGAGCTGTATCATTTGCCATCATTCTCCCCTTGTGGACCAATACGTCATGAACTTGGTTTGAATTTTTTCTGTTTTTTTATTTTGTAATTTGACGGATGGGGCTAGTGATGGAGATGATGATGATGAAGAAGAAGATGTTGATGTTGATGCAAGATGCATGAGAATGTTATTTTTTTCCCCTTGGGGTCCAGCCCTTTGTGATGAAGTCTCTCTGAGAGGACAAAATGGTGAAAGAGACATTATTTGGCTCATTCACTTCCTTTCCTCCGATGGTGTGTAGACGGAACAAGGTGATGTTGTCACTAATTGGCAAATCTGAAAATGTGACCCGAAGATTTATGAGCAGAAAAATATTTTTCCCTTACCTCTCTCTCTCTCTCTCTCTTGGTCTCTCTCTGCCTGTCTCTCTCGTCCTTATCTCACACCAACAAAAGGTGTGTGTCTTTTGTCCGTGTTCTAGGTGTAGGACCCCAGAAGAACCTGTTTCCACTCGTCAAGTGCTCGGAGGACGACAGTTGTTGACAAAGTTGAAGGATTTCCGCCCAGAATTCCACTACCTCAGCTGACTTCTCCTTTCCATGTATTTCTTCCAAAAAAAACAAAACTGTCTTTTTAAGAAGAGCCTGGGAAAAAATCAAGGGAAAAAAATAAGTGTGTTTTAAAAGTGGAAAAAGACCAAGGTTAATATGGTGATTTGAAGGCGTTTCTACAGATTCATCTTATCATTTCTATCCTCCCCAATCAACCGCCCGCACAAGTATAAATTAGACCAAGCGTTACCTCCGAATTAATTAGTTAAATACCAAAACACATTAATCTCTGCAATTCTTTCGCGCCCTTAAAAAAATTATACCACCAGTTTTATTCCTTGTGTAAGACTTGAATTATTAAATAGTCAGGAAAGGTAGATTTTTTTTTAAATTGTATAAAAAATATATAATAAAAATTAATTAACCCGTGAGAATGGTTAGAGTAATTCCTAGGAATTTTTGCGGGAGTAATTTTGTTGTTTGTGGGAATCCAAGAGAAAAGTAGAGAAAAGAGCATGTGATAATGATTTTTTTTCACTTAAAACCTTTTTAAAAGCATTTGTGGGGAGAATCGCAATTATAACAATGGACCAAATGCAATTAGAGAGAAGAAACATACATACAAAAGAACTTTGAACCACACACACACAACAACAACTGTTGCGCCTCATCATGTTTGTGGGATCGTGACTTTTTAAAAATCCTACCCTAACAAAGAGCATCGTAATCGCTGACGAAGACGAAAAATTACAGAGAGACAGAGTCGGACGGAGGAGGGAAAAAAAAGATTCGCCGTAATTGATTTCCTTCCCATCCCATGTGACGAGCTGGAAAAACAGCGATTATTACTATCATTACTATTTTCTAATAATTCAAGTTTCTCCCCCACCAAAAATCGTAATGATTGGTTTCACCAAGTTTTTTCTCACATTCAATTACGCCAACCGCAGCAACATCAACGAATGCAACACATGCTCACTCTCTCTCTCTCTCTCTTTCACTCCAACAGTTTAAGGAGAACAAAAATATGTGCATGGAACAACTAGCCCACAATTGGGTCTTCTTCTTGTTTATAGGTGCCATAATCATGCAGAAAGGAATTGGCGACTCAAGAGAAAAAAAAAAGAGTCAGGAATAATAATAATTGCTTGTATGCCCAAGAGCAATCATGGGCATTTTGAGCAGTTCATCTTATGGAGAGAAACGTGCTCCTGCTCCATGACACTGGCAAAACATGAAGGAATCAGAATTGCAAAAATCCACACAACCCAAACACATGTAGCGGGGAGGCGGTACCTGGTAATTATTGTCAGTTGAAGAGCGCTCTTTTTCCTCGTCTCTCTCTCTCTCTGTCTCTCTCTCGCTCTCTCAGTGTGTAGACCTGAGGCGGATACATTAAAATAAAATACATCATCCTGATTAGCCCTCGAAAAAAAACACATGATTCCTTCGGCGGCTTTCGTACATTAAAATCATTACCCAATGTAAACTGACCAAGGATGGAAACCACCACAAGGAAGACGATGGCGAAAGGGAGAGGAATAAATGGGGAAAAGACGAAGAAGAAGAGCATACTTTGTAAATGGTTGAGTGCACAAACACACCAGAAAATCCCCTCTTCAGTATTCCGTAAGCGTTGGCAAACTTGACTCCTCAAAAGTCAAGCCGCGGCAATATCATTTAATACTTTTACAATGTACATATGTAAATGCTTTCCATTCCTCTCAAAGAGCGAGAGAGAGAGAGAGATGAAAAAAGTTGCAATGTAATTAAGCAATGCATAGCGCCAATTATTATTACAGCTGCCATTGTACCTACACGAGATCCTTTCTTTTGACGCGGGTAAGGGAAATCTCCGTGTAACTTTTTTCTCCTTTTTCTTTCTTTCTCTCTCTCTTATTCTCTTTCTCGACAAAGATGTTGGGCGTGAAAGGTTTGCCTAGGATTTTTTCCCCTCAATTCTCCCAACCTCTACACTACTATGTCATGCATACAAATGAACACGTTGTACGGTACTGAGCCGTGCTTTTTTCTTTTTTCTTTGGAACTCTCGAAAATCCAAGTATTGTATTTCTCTTGCCACGTCTTCCTCTTTTTCTCTTCCCGTTCTGTTTGTGCCCCCAACGGTGCCGTAATTTAACGTGTAAGGATGTTAACAATCTATCGGCTATCGAACGAAAATGTCTATCTATAATAGGAAGCGAGTAACACAAAAAATTATAAAGATTTACTTAATACTGTATGAACATAGGTATTACTTCCATCCAATCAAGACGTGGTGATTTGTTCCTTAAGTCTGGTAAAAAACTCTTAACGTTTTAGAGACTCACTGCTTATTTTGTTTGAATAAATGTAATTATTACTTGCGTAAGAAACCCTTAATTGTTAAAAGCTGTGAATATATCCGTTATAAAAAAAGCATATATCCCTCGACTTATCGATGTCCTCAACAATTCCTTTAGCGATAAGTAATATTGCTCATGTTATTTTCAAATAAGTCTTCAAAATCTCTGTGCCTTAAATAATGTGTTGTTTGCTTGCGTATACATATGGTGAACAAATAAACTAACTAACTTTTCGAGGGAACTTAAACTTTATTTTTTTTCTCTTTGTATTCTTTCTCACATCTTAAAAAAACGTGAGTGCTTCCCCTTTAAAGCATAATGCAAAGTGGATGCAGGAGGAAATGCTTTTTTTCCTTTTCTTTTTCTTTTTTATTCTCTCTCTTTCTCGTGTAGATAAATGTTGTGGCACGGTGAGTGATTGGTGCGACGAGGATCGTGGGTTTTAGCACTGCTCGTGGTCTTGCAGGGAAATGTGTACGGCGCTGTTTTAGAATTCAGTGCACAACAAAACTAGATATAATATCTGCACTCACAATCAATTTACCTTATAAGAATTTAACATACCAAATATTTTTTTATTATTATTATTTCGAAATGAGCAAAACACATTTTTACAACCACCTACCCTCTCTCTCTCTCTCTCTCTTCTCATTCTCTCACTCCCATTCTTTCCTTTCCCCTCCTTAATATCAAATGTCTTGGAATGAACTTTGAAATGTCAAACGTTTTCCAACCCAACAATTGGTCAAAAGTGGAAAACACCGTTGTGATGTAAAGGGCCAAAGGAGAGGCAGAAAGGGGACTAAATAAATTACAAAGAACTGCCACAAGGCTCTTTGACAACATTTTCAATGTTTTTCTTGCTAAATCCCCATCCGCCTCACCTCCCCACTTTTTAGGGGAATCCTCTGCATTTATGGAAATGTGATATGTATACCATTGCATTATCAATACTCTTGCTATTACAAGACTGTACAAATACGATTAACAATTCAAATTCAGTCCTTCTTATCCCAGAAAATTTCGCCAAACGCTGTTCCTGGCGGTTGCTGACCCTGCAAAGGCGGTAACAAGGAAAATTGCAAATTCTATTTTCTAATTTGCCTTTCAATGTGACTGGATATTTTTGTAGGAGCATCCGCTAGCACAAACATGAGGGAAAGTCCCGGGGATGAATGTGCGTGTCCAAATAAATGTCATTCGGCGGTCATGTCTTCCCACAGAGAAATTGGATGGGAGAGTAATAAGACCTTCAACCTTTGGCTCATCATCGTAGATAATAACTCCTACACAGTCATTCCGTTTGAAGCCGGAAGCTTTTGGGGAATGAATGGAAGGAATTGTATAGGATTTAGTATCACCCGTCAGCCAAGTGTCTCCTCCTCCCCTTTTACAACCCATTCATTGCCCCGTCGCCCAAGCACGAAACATGACCGGTATTTGACGTCTTTTATGAGTCCACATGGCCATTGAATGTTGTAAATAAAAAAACACCCCAAAAAAAAGCTGAGTACACCGCATAAACATTTTCCCTGTGTTGTTTTTACACATTTTTGTAAAAAAATACAAGGGTCATAAAGACGTCCATAAATTTCATTGCAATTAACTTTTTAACGTTGTGCACACAATTTGGAGGAGAATTGTATTGTGTGGTGAAAAGGATGGTTTATGACAATTTGGAGGGAGAATGTCAATAATAATAAAATAAATTGTGGTCCGCTCATCACGAAATCATCTCTTTGCTCCTTGTTTTAGTTGTGTGGGAGAAGCTAAACCACAAGGCCATCCTGGGCTTTACAACAAAGCCCGCATACTGTCTAACAATAAGTTGAAAGTTTTCTTTTGGGCTCACGTCACCCGCACCTCTCCAAAACTTTCAACAGAGCCCCACATCACCCACATGTTAAGACTCCGTCCGAGAAGGAAAAGGACAGATATTAACTACATATTGGACTGCCAAATAATTAGGTCACCAAGAAATCTCCCCGCTGAATTGTTCCGTGCCAATTATAATTTCCGGGAAATTCGAATCTAAATGAGGAGGGAAAGTGTCGACCACAACAAGCCACTTCAGAGCTTTCCCCCTTAATGAACCCGTAGAAATAAAGGGCTTTCTGAGCCTGACGGGGGCGGAGGGAAATTCCTGGGAACGAACTTACGCACGCTAAAGAGAACTGGGGAAAGTCAAAACAAATTGGTTTCTGCAGAATTTCCGATGAACAATTCCCTCGCAACACAACAACAATGACATTTTTATAAAGGTAAAATTCCAAGAAAATTGAATTTACGTCTTTCTGCCGTTGGTAAGCAGAAAACAAACAACTCCGATCATTTTGGTTCAGAGTTCAGCTTTACCAAATGAGACTGTAGTGAGCCTTAACGTCATTTAATTCCCAACCCTTTGGTTCACACCTCCATAGAATCTGCACTTTTTCCGGGGGATATTCGCCCACTCGATGAAGGGACAGTCCCGAAAGCCTCTAACAGCCTCTTTTTCGGAGAAGCCCAAAAAAACTTATTTTCTTTTCTCTTCCATTTCCCCCTCTTTCCTTTCCTAATGTCGGGGAGGGCAAGAAGGCCTAACATTTTATATTCTTCTTACTTCTGAATCAACATTGGCTTCTTCTCTACGCCGGCCTTTCAACCAAAGATTTTCCCCCGTACTTCCCGTCCTTACAGAACACATTGAGATGTAAAAGAAATGTTCCATATCTACAATTTCCTCCATCTCCCCTATTTTTCATCTAACAATCCACTTTCCTATATATCCGTCTTTATTCCTTTCACAGCTCTCTATTTTTTTTATATGCACCAATGCCTCCACGTGCCTTTCTTATGAAATCCCAAAATACATACATACAACTTTTACTTCCACGAAAAAGTCTCCAACGCGTCTTTCTTCCTATGAAATTGTACCAAAAAAATGCTTTGAACAAACAAATTGTAGTCTCGCAAACTTTTTTTTTTTGCACCGAAAAGGCTACGAGAGAGCGAGAAAGGTATACATACAGTAGGAATACGTCAAATAGTACATCGGAAGTCATATGTTTGTGCAAGGAGTTAGAGACGCTCTTCAATCGGTTAATGTAACAACACTCCTTCGTAGTCTCCCCCCATTGTCAACACAATGGCTCCACCGAGAAAAATAGAAATGAAAGAGAGAGAAAGAGAGAGAGAGAGAGAAAGAGAGAGAGAGAGAAAGAAAGAGAGAGAAAGAGAG
>JAQGBT010006437.1:0-12490 GCA_034698585.1 Disparrhopalites patrizii
TTTTATTTTCTCTCTTCATTGTCTTTGTTTTACTTTCTCTCTTCAGTGTCTCTTTTTCATTGTCTCTCTTTTATTTTCTCTTCATTGTCTCTCTTTTATTTTCTCTCTTCATTGTCTCTCTTTTATTTTCTCTCTTCATGGCCTCTCTTTTATTTTCTCTCGTCATTGTCTCTGTTTTACTTTCTCTCTTTAGTGTCACTTTTTTATTGTCTCTCTTCATTGTCTCTCTTACTTTCTCTCTTCTTCACGTTTTCTCTTTATTCTCTCCTTTACATTCTCTATTCGTTGCCTAATTTTACGTTCTCTTTCAGCCTACCTATTTTTACCTCCTGACTTTGTTTCTCCTTTACTTCCTGTATCAATTGACTCTCTGACTGTCCCTCTTCTTTAATTTCTCTCTTCATGCTATCTTGTTTACTTCCTCCGTTAATTCTTCTTTACTCTGTCTTTTCTTTGTCTCTCATTTACTTTCTCTCTTACGCTGTCGCTCGTTTGCTTTCCCTACTACTTTCCTTCTTCCTTTCTCTCTACATTCCCTCGTCCTTTCTCTCTACATTCCCTCGTCCTTTCTCTCTACATTCCCTCTTCCTTTCTCTCTACATTCTCTCTAACTTTCTCTCATTCACTGTTACTCTCACTTTATTTCTCTCTGTTTGTCATTTTTTCCGGCTATTTTTATTCTCTCTGCCTCACTCATTCCCTTCCCATGTGTATATTTTTCTTTGTCTCCCTCTTGATCATTCTATCTAACAGCTCACACAGCCCATCCCGCCTACCTATTATGATGGTTATTTGCTCAGAACAAACACTGTGTACACACTGTATGTACATGTATGTATATAACTACAGCAATAATAGATATATGCTCATGTGTATGTACGTTTATGTATGTGCGATGTCGGCTGCCTTCCCAATAAGACACATAACGTAACTATTATTATCACTATTGGCGCTTTCCCACGAAGGGAAAACTAAAACCAGGAGAGAAATAAATACGCATTACAAGCATGCTTTCACATGGCACGTAATGTAATACATACACACACATGGTTATTCACACGAGTGAAGCCCACATTGAAGAAAACAATTTTTTGGGAAGACGAATATGGTCTTGAGGGTATAACCGAAACTCCAATATTGCCCAAAGGCTGAAAAGAAAACAAGTATATGAAGAGAAAGAGAGAGAGAGAGAATGAGAGAGAGAGAGGCAAGACTACGAAGCGTTTTATTAACTATTGATTGCAGATGAAATGAAGCACGGCCAAGACTTTAGAGAAAAGGACTCTTCCTTTTACTAAGTACCATCAGTATTTCCTTCCTCGTTGAGAACCTTCACTTTCGCTCCCTTTGAATTATTTCACTCAGCATCTTCCTTGTTGTACCTCATTTGTTTCTTCCACAAACTTTCTCTATTTTTAGAGCTTCCGCCGCTTCTTCCATCAATTCCGCTCTGCAACTTCCTCCACCCCCGTTTTGCGCCCTCCGTAGACATTCACTCCTATAGGAACCCTCCATGTATACGAATTAATAAAGAGTAAACACACCATTTCATTTTTCTTTCATGATTGAAAGTTTTGTGAAAAGTTATTCTTTTAAATGTCTGTTTACACACTCCACCCTTTGCTTTCATTACCTAATAGAATTACTGTGTTATTGACTCTACATGTACATCTTTGATGGGAATATGTATGGATTGAAAAAGTTGGAAAGTAAACAGAAGGGGAGGAACAATTTCTTGAAGGACCCCACAGTCTAAAAACTAACATTTTCTCCCACTCCCCCCAATTAAAATTTCTTGGGAAGAATACGGCATTATTTTGGGAAGTCTATACGGAAGAAAAGTACCTATATGGAAGGAGATGTTGCTTCTGTCATCCACAATTCTTGTGGCTCCTCCCTGCCAGTAATTTGTAGTAAGGTCAATACCAGAAGAAAGCGGCATATGAGAGGAAGAGAGATTCCTTCTGCCTCAAGAATCCCTCCACCTCCTCCGCCACCACTTCTATTAATGAGGGACGTGTATTCTGTCCCAAGTGAATCCTATACTAACTCATTTCAGACACACATTCATACTATGGAATGAAGGAATACGGGAGAAGGTGAAAGCTCACTTTCCGCTTTGCAAACTACATTGGAAATCCTCACACATTTATACACTTATATCAACCCTAACGTTGTATATAGTACTGTAGTAATTGCATTTATTTTATTACTTCCACAAATAATTATTTTATCCCCCCGGAATTACTGCCGAGTGTGTGCTTTATTAACAGCCACCATTATTATTAGGATGGAGAGGGAAGGCGCCGAAGTGTTCGGAGGGAGATTATCTATGGGGAATGGAACAGGAGAGAGATTGTGGGGGTGGGAGAAGAATGTGTGCCAGAGGAATTTTAGGACCACAGTCAGTCGTGAATAAAATTTTAATAAACATATTACAGTGAAATGACATTAAAGCTACGGAGACGCTTCACTTCACCCACGTAGTCTATCCTCTCCTCCATCTCCGACTCAAATCAATCCACGGTGGGATACTGGATAGGGAGGAGGATTTTTTTTTTTTTTTGCTATGTAAAGTAACTGCATGAATTGAATGCATTCATGAGGATTCTTGTAACTCCCACGTCAAAATGACCCCAGGTGGAGAGATATTTGTGACGGCAATCAGAGCAACTACTTTCATTTTCGAGATTTTCCGAGGGAGAGAGGGAAAGAGCACTTGCTCTCCATTATTATACAAAGCCATGCATAAGTACGCGTAGAACTGCGTGGAATTTGTTTAATTCTCCTCTTACTCTCTCTCTATATATCCATGTCTGCTGTCTCCATTTTGTCTTCTCTCTCTCTCCCCTCACTTTTATCTCCTTTCTCTTTTATCCTCTCCCGCTTTTTCTCTCTCTCTTCTCTCTTTCTGCTCTCTCCTGCTCTCTTTTATCTTCTCTCTTTCTGCTCTCTCCTGCTCCCTTTTATCTTCTCTCTTTCTGCTCTCTCCTGCTTTCATATAACTTCCCTTTCTGCTCTCTCCTGCTGTCTTTTATCTTCCCTCTTTCTGCTCTCCCCTGATGTCTTCTTTCTCTCTTTCTGTCTGTCTCTGCTCACTTTTATCTTCTCTCTCTTTCTATCTATCTCTGCTCTCTTTCTGCCTCTCTCTGCTCTCTTTCTGCCTCTCTCGGCTCTCTTTCTATATCTCTGTATTCTCTCTATTCCTTTCCTTTCTCTCTTTCTGCTCGCTCTCTTCCCATCTCCCTGGTCTTCCTCTTTCTGCTCTCTCCTTTTATCTCCATCCTTTTTTGCTTTTCTTTACCACTTGCATTTCCTCCCTCCTCGGTCTGTACATCTGTTTCTCTCTCTTTTCCTCTATAATTCCTCGCTTTTCGTCTCTCTCTCTCTCTTTTCCTCTATAATACCTCGCTTTTCGTCTCTCTCTCTCTGTTCCTCTATAATTCCTCGCTTTTCGTCTCTCTCTCTCTCTTTTCCTCTATAATTCCTCAATTTTCGTCTCTCTCTCTCTTTCCTCTATCATTCCTCGCTTTTCGTCTCTCTCTCTCTCTTCCTCTCTTTCGCTCTCTCTCTCTTTCCTTCTCCTCTCTCTATTTCCTTCTCACCTCTCTCTTCCTCTGAACATCTCTTTTTTCTTGGTATATACTTTTGCGTACCTATTTTTGCTTTCCCTGCTCGCTCTTTGGTTTGCTCTTGCTCTTATCTCTCCCTTCCTAGCCCTCCTCTTCCCCTTGGACAACCCGTTGTTTGTACACAAACATTCCTTCAAGTGTTCTGGTGGCTTTCCAAACACACGAGAATGTCTTTTTGTATTAAAATAAATGGTCCGGGAGGCATTCCGTAAATCCATGTAGTAGTAGTATGGACAGTGAATTGTATTTTTTTATTTTTTTTGCATTTTGTATATACTTGCACATACATATATTTTGTGGGAAACACTTGACGAAGCATGAGTGGATTTCTCAAATGGAGTTCAAGTATCGTTGAGAAGCTTGTATGAGTACGTCAGAAGAGATACTATATGAGCCAGCCATTGGAATGAAAAAGCGTGGAAGAGTGCTACCGGAATTTCATTTCATGACATCTACTGCCACTTTGTCTCTCATAGTATTATTAAAGAACAGGGGGGAGGGAGCCTTCCAAATTAATAGGGCAACAAATGACGGGGAGAGGACGGAAGATACGGTGGAGGCTAAATAATTATACAAGCTACACCGCAATACCGACAACAAAAAACGGGAGCCTTTTGTAATGGTCATGAACCGGGAAGGAGCAATCCATTTGGTCCCGAGAAGAGGTCAACCCTTTTTAATTACGCGGGCCTCTTCGTTTAACTTTCCCTTTTCCTCTCTTCTTCCTATGCATGGAACATGTCCCCACCCACCTTCACTCAATCCCGATCGTCCCACTTTCACAGGACATTTAGTAAACTCTCGACTTTCTTTTCAATTTTGTCCACTTTTTTTTAATCTTTTTAATCTACGAACATGCATATATATAGGTTTTTCATTTTATTTCCGCTCGTCTCCCTCCTTGTGTATTTGTGAGAGGCACTATACTCTGTTCATTTATTTCATTGGTAAATATCAGGATGTTAATCAAAACAAGGGTGGAATGAGAAAATGGAGGTGGAGGGATTGCAAATCCAATCTTATTTTAATTGTTTTTGCCTGACGCACAATGTCCCTCCCTGCGTAAATGGTGGGTGCAAATTTACGCAGTCCTTCCATGCTTACCTGGCAAAGAGTAAGAAAAGCAAGCTTTACACAATATACACACATTTCTCTTACAAATAGACAAAACCACTAGGAAATACCACTCTGTTTAAAATGAAACTCTCATATGGACTCATGGGATGTTACCTAAGACCTATAGTGTATTTCTCCACAAAAAAAAAAGCAAGACACTCAATTCTTGTTTTTTTCTTCTCTCTTTTCTTCTCAACCACAAGCTGTGTGAATACTCAAAACTTTTAGTGAAATTGCTTCCGTCTCTCTAGGGACAGGGAGAAGAGAAAACATATTCCTTGTGGGTCATAAAAGAAATTGGTAATTGGCGTTAATGTATTCCATTTTTCTCAAAGTGCCTTTTCCCTTCCCACTCTATCCATCTCCTTCACTCTCTTTCCCTCTTAGTAAACATGTTACTTTCTCATTCAAATGATAAGCTCAACAATTGATATTCATTTTCTCTCTCCGCCGTATTTTTATACATAGCCTAATACGTACAGAACAAATTAAATGTTTTCATTCTAATCAAAACTTGCATCGGAATGCCTCCTCTTGCGGATCTTCAACCCTCTGGCCTTGTGCAAGTAATGCAAAGCTCACCCGATTAAAGAAATTGTGGATACGTAGAGGGAATTCGAGAGGGATCGAAATTCAAATAAATACGCGTAAATTCCTTTCCAGGAACAACAGAGAATGAAATAGTGCAGCGACCGTTGATGATAATCGTAAGGAGCAGTAGAAATTTTTTTTAGAGAAGCTGAAAAAGAAGCAGGCAAAAAATATGAAAACATGAGGCAAATTTAGTGACAAGAAATTATCAGGGTAAAGTGTGCTTGTAGGTAAAGAAAGAAACAGTGAAAGAGTTAAAACAGGTGCTTTCAAAAGTGATAACTCTAGCATACCCAGAGAGAAAGTTAAATAAAAAATTTAACGAAAGAGAGAGAAAGGGCACCAACGAAAGAGAGCAAGCGAAATAGCACCTTCTGAATTATACTCAGAAATAGAGAAGAACAATTAGAGAAAAAAAGAGGGCATCTCAGGAAAAATGAGAGACAAGAGTTATTAATTCGGAGAGGACAAGCAATGAGATGAAGGATAAGAACGAGAGAAAAACCCTGGAGGGGGAAATCTGACGACAAGAAGCAGCAGGTGAAAGTCAAAGGAGAAAAAATAGTAAAGCCGCATAATGCATACACAAGTACAGGAGATTCTGGAGAGCACTGAGAGAAAGAAAATAAACTACGAACAAAAAATTTGAAGTCAAAAACGTGGAAAAGACCAAGAGTGAGGGAGAGAGAGAGAGGGAAGAGGAAAGAGATGGTAGAGAAAAATATAAGCATACCAAGAAGCCCAAGTTCCCACATTTGTTTCGATATACCCCATAAAAGCTCTCAGGTGTTGTACATCCGAAACAGGTTCGGTGTATGGTTTCAGATTAAATTGTCCAATAGATGTGATTGGGTCCTGTGCGTTGACTGTAGGGATAAGATAAGAGGGAAAGAGTGGGACACTCACTGATCTTTGGTAGAAAGAGAGACTCAGAGAGAGAGAGAGAAAGAGAGAGAGAGAGAGAGAGAGAAAGAGAGAGAGAGAGAGAGGGAGAAGTAGGAAAGACAATATTGAGAGGGCCAAGTTTAGATTTTCTGGGCTTCATTGGTCTGTACAAATAAATACAAGAGAGGGATAGAGAGAGAAAGTGAACCAATGTTATGTACATACTTGAGTACGTATTGATATAGTGGTCGTGGTGGGAATCGTGTATTGGTGGCTGTAGTCCTTGTAGATGGAACTGATCTGACCATGGCGGGTTTTTTTTTCTTTTTTTTTGAGTACATACCACGTACATAAGTTGATGTTTGAAGAAGAATCCGGAGAGCGGTCGATCACGTCAGTAATGCAAGGACTACTTCTATTACCATTGCCTCCAGTGTGGTACATCCATATATTCATTTCTCCCTTCCCTTCCAAGTACGTGCGTATCCCCTGTAGCCACCAGTTGTAACTAATACAACTGTTGTTGGTTAAACGCCATTTACTACATACGTAAAACATAGGACGGGAATGGTACATGGCCTCATCATGAAAATGGTTAAAATGTATTTACATAGTCACGTGTGATGTATTTCCTGTGAGTGGACGGGGTACGAAACAATCTTTCTCCGTCCGAGCTGAGACAGTTTTACGACGGACTTGGTGCGCGGAATGACGACATTAGCAACTCGTCCCTGGTTTCTTATTTTTTTGGGGGGTGAGATTCTCAATCCCTTTGTACTCTCACCCTTTCTCACAATCTGACTCTATTTTCTCACACTTTTTCTTCAGCCTGTCGCTCATTCTCTCTCACTTTCTCCTTATTTCTCCCTCTCTAACCTCAATCATTCTCTAATTTATTCTTTCGCTCATTCTGTTGCGCTTTCTATTTTTATTTTCCCATTCTTGAGCTTGCTGATTTTTTGATTTTGCTTTCTCCCGTTGCTCAATCTCAATCTGGTTCTCTTTTCTCACTCGCTCGCTTTTTCTCTTTGCTTTCTCCCACTTTTGCTTTTGTGCTATCGTTTCATGTTTCTTTTTATATTGTTTACTCTCTTTTTTGAACCTTTCTTTTTTATTTTTTTTCGACATTTCTATTGTTTTCTCTTTCTTTTGACATTTCTGTTGTTTTCACTTCCTTTCGACATTTCTGTTGTTTTCTTGCTTTCGACACTGGCTTTCTTTTTCCTTCGCATTTTCTCTTTCTTTTGATATTTCTTTCTATTTTCTTTCTTTCACGTTTGGTTTTTCTTTGGACGTTTCTCTTTTTTTCTCGGTATTTTTATTTTTCTGTTGTTTTTCCTTCGTTATTTCTTTTTATTTCTCTCTTCTTTCCTCGATATTTTTATTTTTCTCTTGTTTTTCCTCGATATTTTTATTTTTCTCTTGTTTTTCCTTTGACACTTCTTTTGATTTCTCTTGTTTTTCCTTTGATATTTCTTTTGATTTCTATTGTTTTTTCTTTTGCTTTCTCGTGTTTTTTATATTTCTTTTGATTTCTCTTGTTTTTTATATTTCTTTTGATTTCTATTGTTTTTCTTTGATATTTATTTTTATATTTCTTTTGATTTCTCTTGTTTTTCCTTTGATATTTCGTTTTATATTTCTTTTGATTTCTCTCATTCTCTTGCTATAATTATATCATGCAATGCATGCTCCATTTTTCTCTCACTGTATCGCTTGCTTTTTCACTTTTTTCCATCTCCTTCCTCATGTTTATCATTTCTCCTTAGCCTTTTTTATTCCTCCCTCGTTTTCTTCCTTCTCACTAATTTCCTTTGCACATTTCCGCCCCCTTAACCGTCTCCCTTTTTCAAGGTAGTACGTAGTGCATCCTAAACAAGTAAGGTGGGGACCACCTGAACATGTACCTATATATATCACATGTATGTATGGTTGGGTAGCTTGGAGAAGTGTCTTTTAAATTACTTTGCCTATGTTCTTCCCCTTGGGATTTTGCCTTTTCTCTTACTTTTTAACACAAAGGCATTATAAGAGATGCTACACTTTTCTATTACAAGTGCCGCCGTGTCCTTCATAGCTTTGAAAATAAGGTAGGATATGTGTCCCTTTTTCCAGTCTACTTTCCTTCTCTAAAGTCTGGAATATTTTTTCCGTGTAATTCTTGTATATTCTTCCTGTTTTCCCCCCTGTACTTGGATTCTCTGGAGATAGGGTATTCCTATACTCCCAACAATTGTGTTCTCTCAATTTTCTTCTCATATTTTTTTTTATTTGAGATGCCCACATGTTAATACAGAATGCAAATCTTTGCGTGTGTAGGTAGCTCAGGCTTTCATTTATCGTTCGTATACCAAGTCACTCTTGTTGCTCAAGGTAGAGAGGGGATCCAAAAGAATCAGGCGACTTTGAAGACGATAATAACAGACCTTTTGTCCATCCTTGAATGATAATTGTGTTCGGGAGACTCATGCATGCAACAGATTGTTAGTGTCCCATAAATAGAAGGCGTACATACGTATCTACATGTATATGCATATATGTATGTACCATGTGTAGGGTAGCAACATGTAGCCAGCTCTTTATTCCTCTCTTTCTCTCACTTTCTCCCTCCGCCCCTCTCTTGCGTTCTCTCTATCCTCCCATTTTGCCCTCTCCATATCTTGTCGTTCAAGTCAGTTGCCTTTCCCGTACGACTTGTCTCCGCTAATAGACTTTCGACTTTCCTCCGTCATGACTCTTCTGCAGAAGGAAAAGAAAAGTGAAAACTTTATTTTTTTGACACCTTCTTTTTTTTGTCCCTTGGATATTCCACAAAAAACCAGATTTTCCTTCTTCACTGTGCATTATAGCATTTTAGGGTACGATTTATGGCTTTGAATACTGGATTGTCTGGGAAAACGTGGGACTTCCTATTGGTTTTATAAAATGTTCCCGAGCAAAGGCAGATGTTTCGGCACAATTATGCATAGGGTATATATATACCCAGCTGTCAGAATTGTTTGATACGAGGACTCTAAAATGTGGAAGGCTCTTAAACGCAATAATGAACACATAGAAGTCCCACGTACAAATTGGGTCACAGTGGGAGTACAAATTGGAAAAAGCAAATTATAGGCTGTGGAAATCAGTAAGTTTACGCTGGTTAGATTGGACAATAAAGGGTGTTATGTGTTGATGTGAGAGAACTTGGACTATGTGATGAGTGCAAAATTGGGGGAATAAGAGATGGAAGAAAACATAGTGTTATATGCTGTTAAAAATTCCTCGTTTATTTATTTCCACTAAAATATATGACCACACAACCTTGAATGAAAAAGACCCTTGTAGAATGAACTCCTGTCCCTTTTATACTTTTGAGACAGAAAAATACGTGAAGTCATCAGCCACAATGGACACAGGACGAAAATACAAATTGATAAATAAGTCAAAAATAAATGCAGCATCCAGTTACATACTTTCACATTTACACATGACTCTGTTCTGCACAAACAAGTTCAACCTCAGCAAAGGGATTGCAATTAAAATAAATTGTACGGGGAAAGCTAGAACTCGGTGCAGGAGTAGGTTTTGTATGAGAAATTCATTTTTAAAATAATTCTGTCTTGTATTAGATAGATATTAGTTACTTATAGATACCTTAAGCCCCAAATAAGGTAGAGATAGTAGAGAAATTCTCTCACGGAAACGACTATGTATTGGGCAAAAAGTTTTGTGTAATTTAATTTTTCAAATCGGAACCTAAACCGACTTGTGCTTCTAGTCGCCAAACGACTTGCCTTGTTTGTTCGACGTGCCTTGTACATTTCCATCTTCCACGTTGTAAAATGACGCAAGTGCATACTGGAAAGTTTTTGCTCTCTCCCTTCTCTCCCCCACACAAAGTATGCCGTTTAACTGCCACAAAAAAAAATCTTGGGCAAAAGAAACTTTTCCTTTTTTTCATTACTATACCACCACCTCCACAAAATCTTCCACAACTCCCGCATTTTAAGAATTTTTGATGTCTGTGGGGAAAAAACGACAAGTAATTGCGTCTATTCTTGAGTCTATACATTCGTTCTCTTTTTTTCTCACTATTTTCCTCCAGATTTATTTCTCACATGTTGCGTCTTTTTTTTAAAAAAAGAAAGTTTTCCAAAAGTGCGTGCGTCTGCATTGATTGCAGAGGTCAGGTAGTAATTTGAAAGTATAAATAATATGAAGAAGAAAGTATGTAGTGCGTGCATCTTTACCACTGGGTAAAATGGGAGAAATTACAAGGGAGAGAGCTCTGAATTGAACATTTTGCTCGTTGAAATAGAATTTAGTTTGGATAGGAATTATGTCGTCTAAATCCAGGTTCGTGATGGTCATCCTCTTCTGACAGCATTTCCTCCGATTAGTAGTAATCACATGTAGTGTGTCACACGCAATTCTCAAAAACTAAATCATATACTTTGCGTGTCATTTGTAGAATTTGGCGGGAGTGAGGAGAAATAAGAAAAATCGCGAAAAAATATCTGCTACTTGGAAAAAGAACACATAACACAGAATTGTAGAGAGAAAATGAAAGCAGAAAGTGAGAGGAGGAGAAAGAGGGAGACAGAAAGAGAAAGAGTGAAAAAGAAAGTAAAAAGAGAAAGTCAGAAAGAAACAGAAAGTCAGAGAGAAAGAGAGAGAAAGAGAAAGAGAGAGAAAAAAAGAGAAAGAAATAGAGAGAAAGATAGTAAAAAAGAGAAAGCAAGAAAAAAAGGGAAAGAAAGATAGATAGTAAAAAAGAGAAACCAAGAAAAAAAGGGAAAGAAAGATAGATAGTAAAAAAGAGAAAGCAAGAAAGAATGAGAAAGAGAGGTACAAAGTCAGACAGAAAGAGAGAGAAAAGAGAGAGAAAGAGGGAGAGACAGAGAGGGACAGAGAGAGAAAAAGAGAGAAAGGGAGAGACGGAGAGAGAAAGCGAGAGGGAAAGAGAGACAGAGAGAGAAAGCGAGAAAGAGGGAGAGAGAAAGAGTGAGTTAGCGTGTAAGAATATATGAATGGGATAATACGGGAAGAGTCTCTTAGCGTGCGTGGGAGAAAATTTAAATACAAAATATAAAGATTGCACAGTGACTTGATTGAAAAGCTGTCTCCCGATCAAACTAATGGCTTGATGTGACGTGACAATATTCACTTTTCATTCAAGCCCTGGAAGACAGTGAAATTAGGTTTGAAACCTGGCATTCATGCCCATCCCTGCCCTCCTTCCCCTTTTCCAGTCTATTTTCTCTCCCTTCTAACAATAAGTACTTTCGCGCCTATCCTGTACTACATTTCCTCCAACTATTTCAAATAGTAGCTCTCCAACGAAAATCTTCTTCCTTCCTCTAAGTTCAACCTTCTTCTCGCACTCTTCCTCCTTTCCCATTCTCTTATCGCTGTCATCTCATTTTTGGGAGACTGACACATATGCAGGGGGGATGAATATCCTCCTATTCACACCCAAATAAATACACAGTGAACTGGATGGTGTTGTCTTGTACAATTGTAATGTAGTTACATTTTTACAACAGTTTCCCCTCCTGGAGGTACAGTAGTTAAGCAGGCAGATCAACATCAGGTTTTGGAACCAACCCTGTTTTTATTTTCTACCACTCAAATGTAAAACAAATCAAAGAATTACATTTGGAGGCGGAATCCTTTGCTTCTAGAACCCTTTATGATGCTTGCCTTTCATTACAACCAACACGCCAAGTCAAAACAAGTTTAGGAAGGAGAGTTGTGAGTGAAACGGGATATTTGGCAAGCATTACCAACATCATTTTCATGGCAAAAATCCTTTTTGCAATATTAAGTCCTAACAGATTTCGGCCACATTTTTATTCTTTGGAGGGATTTTGTTGCCGGGTACGAATAAGGCTTGAGGGAGTGAGGGCGGATTGAGAACGGAGGGAGTGAGAGACGGTGTGTGACAGGGTGAGTGAGATTGAGAACGGAGAGAGCACGAGAGAGGATGATTGGGAGAGATTGTGCGAAAGAAGTTGAGAAAAAGACTGAGAAAGGATGAGGAAGAAAAGGAGAGACAGATAAAGAGAGAAAGTGTTCGAGAAAGAAAAGGGAAAGAGAGAAAGTACGAGAAAAAGGGAAAGAGAGAAAGTACGAGAAAAAGGGAAAGAGAGAAAGTACGAGAAAAAGGGAAAGAGAGAAAGTACGAGAAAAAGGGAAAGAGAGAAAGTATGAGAAAAAGGAAAAGAGAAAGTGTGAGAAAAAAGGTTACAGAGAAAAGGGAAAAAGAGAAAGTGTGAGAAAAA
>JAQGBT010006438.1:0-12487 GCA_034698585.1 Disparrhopalites patrizii
ACCAATTAGAATTTACAATATTTATAATTATAGGTACATACGATACAACCAATTAGGATATTAGGAAGTCGAATCGGGATATTAGGATATTAGGAAATCGAATCTTTGTTCAGTGTTGCGTTACCCGTATAACAATTAGTATGTAATTATAGCTTTGCTTTGCAGCTTGATGTGATGGTTATATGCTTGTTTTGATCTTAATTGAATTATACACATCTTCATCTAGATTTATTTTCTTTTGGAACAGATATTGGAAATACTTAAATACCGTTTGAACTGATGCTTGCAGATACAATAGACGACATGGAAGAGGAAATGGAAATCACAGGTGACAGGTCATTCACCCCTACGGATGATTCCGGTTTGGGTGATGTCTCACAAAACAACACAGGCATCCGCATCAGAAAGGATATTATTGGATCAAGGAACTGTTCAACAAGTTCGGATGAGGATGACACGCCCGAGTCAACGAGCCTGAACGAGGACTGCTTAGACGAATTAGAGAATTTGTTGGTGCCAGAAACAGTTTTATGCACTGGGTCAACCCCTACTAGGAAAATTTCTCGGCAAACCGCTAAGATGACACGGATTCAAAGCTCAGGGGGAATCACTGCAAAGGAAATTCCAGGGAAAAATCCTACCAAGGCTTCGGTGAAAGAATTGCCAGGTGGTGCCAGGGATGATTTGGGACATTCCAACGAAGAGAATGGTCAGGATGATGATGATGATGAAGACAATGAATTCGAAGATGAAGTAGAAATGGAAGTTGTAAGCTTTGGAATTGGGATAGAAGAGGAACAGCGATTACGGCAACCGGTTATATTGCCCAAAACGGTTATGAAGCGGTCATCATTGAGCCTTAAGGACAAAGTGGATATAATTAAAGAATTACAAAATGGAGAAAGGCAGTCTTGGCTTTGTAATAGAAGGCTATTACCAAAATCTACCGTTCAGAGTATTTGGCAAAATCGATTTAAGATATTGGAAGCCAGCGAGAAAAATGATGGTCGGAAGCGGTGTAGAAGAGCTCAGTACGAAGGCATTGAAGATAAATTGGTTGAATGGGTTGAAAGTTTAAAATCCCAGAATGTCCCTGTAAATGGCCCTCAGCTACGTGCAAAAGCCCAGGTATTTGCTAAGCAGTTAGGCGTCAGTGAATTTCGTTCCAGTACTGGCTGGTTAGTTAAGTTCAAGACCCGTCATAATCTCGATTTTAAGAAGTCTCCAAAACTTGAGAATTACCCAAACAGCAGTGCAGCGGATAAGAAATTAGCCATAGATTGGGTTACAAAAATTTGGCCTAATTTATGTGAAGGATACACTCCTGACAATATATTCAATGCTGATGAGTTTGGAATCTTCTACAAGGCTCTTCCGGATCTTACAAATGGTCTAATGAAGGAGACCTGCGATGGGGGAACTATGGCTCATGAGAGACTGACCGTGTTAATTTGCTCAAACAGTGATGGATCTGAAAAACGGCCTTTGACCGTCGTAGGAAATGGGAACATAGTCGCTCCCATTAACATGAAAAATTTGCCCGTTCATTACATGGCGGATCCCAAGTCGTGGATGACCCAATCAATTTTTGTGCAAGAACTCCGTCGATGGAACCAAAAACTTAGGAGAACCAATAGAAATGTTTTACTCATTGTTGACAATTCTCCAGCGCATGTGACAGGAGAACAGTTTTCTAACATCAAGTTAGTGTTATTGCCACCCGTCGTGTCTTCAATTCTTCAACCTTTGGAACATGGGATTATTGAGCTAGTTAAGCTTCAATACCGTCGATTGCTGATTGACAAGGTCTTGAGAAAATGTGGGATGGGAGACCCTGACCACGTTTCAAAGGCTGTTGACCCTTTTATGAGTATTATGGAAGCTATGATTATGCTAGATTGCGCCTGGTCTAGTGTGAGCCCCGAAACAATTTTGGAATGTTTCAAAGTTTCGAATTTGCAATCGATCAACGTAAACATGGGCGCATCTACAAGTACTGCCGCGATAAAACATCCTAATAATAAATCGGAGTCGGATGCCAAACTCGACTCTCAGCTCATCGAACGACTGACAAATTTCAAGCCTTACCTCCACATGCCCAGCAATATGAGTTTGGGACTCTTCAATCAAATTGACGCGAAACTGTACGTCACGGATTACATTAATGATGAGCAGTCCTACAAACCTGGTGAGGGCCAGTTGGAAAACGTTACTGTGGCCACTTTAAATGCCCCTAGTAAATTCCAGGTGCAAGATTATCTTACCTCTATTAGAAATTGGGTTTTGTCCTTGCCGTCAGATTTGGAGGAACGTTGTGTTCATGAGTCACTAAGTGTGTTGGAAAATTTTTGCCTCCGACAAGCAAATGACGTACTGAGACCAAGTCATTCACAACAGATTCAACTCTCCGCTTCTAGCACGACTGCGTCTTCACTAGCTGCGTCAACGCTCCATCAACAAACGAGTCGAAATAATCATTCTAGTAGTACCAACCGAATGTCTTTCAGTGGGCCGTTAAGCAACAATGTCAATATAACTCAACAGTCTTCATCTTCCATGTTAAATTTGCCGTCGCTTTATAATTCGAATGCCAATACACAATCCCATTCCAGCGCACCCTCCGCTGTAACATTCACCCTAGCCGAGAGCATTCCTCCATCTGGAATACCGCATCACTTCATGGATCATCAACTGTATTCGTACTTGTAAAACGTACATGTACAACATCATGATATGTAATCTTCAGTTCCAGATGTGGAATGTCGGTTATCCGATTTTTCTGGTTTTGTAAGCTCGGAAAACCGTTTTAACTAGCTTGTTCTGGAAATTGTAAATACGAATGTCGTGGTTTCTATAATTGGGTATTGTAGTTGGGCGAGTTTCTGGTTAAGTTGGAATGCAATAATCATTATTCATCTTTGTTCGGGTTTTATCGTTGCCCGGAACGACTTTGAAGTTGTATGTAACAAAACAAGTAACAATTATAGCAAAGGCCTGTAAAATTTGTAAACCCTGATCTGAATTTTTGTACAAAAGTATTCCTGGGAAAACCCTGTTGAACAAAAACAACCAGCATTTCCCTGAGTCCAGTCGGCGGCTTTATTAAAAGTTCCGTGCTAATGACGTTTCGAATAGACTTCTGTGTATAGTTCAACTTAAACTGTAAATTTTCCAATTGAATCAACTTTTAAATTACATTAGAGTTGCAATTGAAAGTCGACTCCAATAACGTTATTTGAGTGAAACTAAATGGCAAATCAATTTCAGCGTCACTGTCCAATAATTGATTAGAAGTTTAATTTAGATTACCTACACTTAAAAACATTTTTTTGATGATTATCTGCTTTCAGTAAACTCGATTCCGTTACGAGACGTTCGGAATAGCATTATTTTTAACTTTTCATTGTAAATATACCGAAACAACTTGTCATGTATTATACCACGATTTTGTTCAATTGCTTTATAAACGTGTGCGAATTAAATGACATTTTCACTGAAAGCACATATATACACATTGTAATATCTTTTATACGTATAGTAGAAAATAAATCTCAATGTCCATAACAGTAATTACGACATTTGATGGCAAAGACTTATTTGGTGCAAGAAGTGCAGTTTGGCATATTCAGTTTGGAAAATTTCGCTTGGCAAGTTAATGTTCATGTGCGGAGTATCTAGTTCTGAACCACAACATAAACTCAAACAGAAAATAAATAATAGAATGTGCTCGAATAATTGAAATGCTCACCGTCACTCACAAACAAGCTGACCAAGAGAAAAGTACATAATGTGTATTATACATGATACATTTATGATCAATACATCTACCAAATGTACGTTCTAAAATGGTCTTCTGTTTTCACTTTCACCGAATACAGAAAATAGAAATACACCCAACGCAAAATCTAGCAGCAATTTCAGTTTCACATAAAGCAGAGACAACTGGTTTTTGCAAATACTAATAATTTTTATTCCAAAATCTTTTTGAAACTTCGATTATCTTCGCTATATTAGTTATTTTGTATATAAACGCTTGTCCTTAAAACATGCATTTTAACAAAAATTGCAGCAATAATTCACAGTAACTATATTTTCAATTAGACAAAAGTTTGTTAAAGTCTTATTAAATGTAAGAGGTTTAGGACTAACCGTTTAGAGTGCCATAACAAACACAACTATATACGTGGATAATAAATTTGATCATTTACAAATTTTACAAACACAAAAATGGCATCCCCGAGAAAAAATAATATTACAGATAATAATGGTAAACGGAGTTTGCACTTACAGATTGCAGATAAAAAATTTCAAAACCTATTACATAATTATTTCGTAAAAGTAGTCAAACCTAAAAACAAAACACAAAAGATAGCATGAGATGTAAGATAGACACAGCTACAGTAACCAAAATCCACTTAATTTGGCACTGAGCAATTAAAATAACCCAAAGGGATTGTAGCTTGCAGGGGACATTTTCATAGGAAAATAGAGCATTTAAAGGGTCTCAAAATAACATAACTTCTACCGTTGTTGCAATGCATTGCAGGAATCTTGTACAGAATGTTAACTGGTGCTATTTTAAGATTGTGTTGCTGAGTCAAGTCAAAATTCATAAAAGTAAAATTATTTCATCCATTTCAATAGCTTGAAAACACAATTATATTGACTTCACGTTAACTAACCTAAACTTTTTTTTCTAAAGTAGTAAATAAAATAACGTACGAAAATATGAGGTATTTTCCTGGTTTCCCATTCAATGCCTCATACTTGTTCCTATGAGTTTCAATTAAGATGCTCGCAAGGATGCGTAGCTTTCATAGAAAGCTTCCTGTTCCCAACTTGAAAAGTTTTCACGAATAAATGTTGCCAGTTAAATCGCTTTTCTAATCAAATCAAAGAGTTTTAGGGTTTTATTTACGAAGGTTGTGAATTTGTATGAATTTTACAGAATTTCCACAAGGGTCTAACAAATATCGACTTTTAGCTTCAAATAATTATAACAAAAAGCCTCGTGTGAGGAATAAGTGTTAGAAATATTTGATTAGAAAAGCGATTTAACTGGCAACATTTATTCGTGAAAACTTTTCAAGTTGGGAACAGGAAGCTTTCTATGAAAGCTACGCATCCTTGCGAGCATCTTAATTGAAACTCATAGGAACAAGTATGAGGCATTGAATGGGAAACCAGGAAAATACCTTATATTTTCGTATAACCTCATTCATCTAATCAACATAATCAATTATTCCCTTAGCAGGTATCACATCCTTCGAAAACATATCATTCTATTATTCCTCAAAAAAAAAAAAAATGAAGTCCTTTCAAGTATCTGTATCAATGATTTCTGCTTCTTAAATTACGACGACGTGATTGACTTGGTTGGGTAGCAGGAGCTACCTCAACGGGACTATTATCATTGCCTCTGCCCAACAATTCTCGGATGAATTTGAAATGCGACAGGTATAATTTCCAAACGATATACCACAACAAAGACACAAAGAGGAAAATGAAAAGAAGGGAAACTAAGAGGGAGGAAACTGTAGCTAAGAACGTGGACGTGTCCATCGCCTCTAATTTCATGGAACGACCTGGACTATCGATACTCAAATTATTAAATTATAAATGTAAAAAAGCTTACAATTGATATAACAATATCCCTTTTAAAGATCCAAATGTGGTTTTTGTGATTTACAAGCTGAATCTTTTGTTCTTGTACTCCAAGTAATCGTTGAGACGGAAGAAGGAAATCTCCGTCTCGTTCTTGATGCCCTGAGTTGCTAGTTGTCGGTAAGGCTTGAGGATCAAGATGTCGTCGTCCTGCGTGTTGATCAACGTGTCGTAAGACTTGTGACCAAACGGCTGGTGTTCAATCTAGAAAGGAACCAACAGCGTTAAGTTATATTCTTCATTTTAATGAAGAAGATACAAATAACACTTCATTTTAAAGCTACGTTTTAGGCATTCATAAAACTTACAATTCATAAACCAACCATTTTGAACAAACAATTTACCTTGAAACAATCGTACTCGAACTCCTTGAACGGAGTCGGTAGTTTGGAGCTTCGCAAAGCAGTGTACACGATCTTTTCCAATTCCTCCGTCGTAACATTCAGGTGAATCCCTCCAATTACCAACGGTCGCCAATTCCGGAATTCAAAGGACCGAATCAACCGAAAGGTCAAGGTGACAGTGCTGGGAGTGGTGTCATTCAAGGAGCTGTGGATCTCAGCCTTTGTGGACCCACGAACATCCATTAATCTCCGATTCCAAAGCTCCTAATCCAGTCTTCAGTCGGAAAATATCTATGAACAAAAAAACAAACAAATAAGATAACGTAATTATTTCACATCAAAAAGGCCAAATGTTATACTTCCAAGCATTTTAGTAAAACAAATACATTGCATTTACAACTTCAATCAACATTAGTGATGGTTTGATGGTGACGCCAATGATTCAATTCGCCATAAAATTTTGGTTCAATTCAATTCCATGCAGTTTAAATGCCGAAAATCTTCATTCAATTCGATTCAGTTCAAATTCCCCAAAATCGTGATTCAATACAAGAATGTAGAGTCAGACAACTCAATCAAAAGTGAACTAAATCATCAAAAATTGAAATTCAATTCATTTGATCACGTATCACGTATAATGAATCAATGATCAGTTGGGCATTCGTCCAAAGGGATCAATTTAGCATCACAGATCACAGCATTGGCAGAAATACGAATTAAACCAAACACACGCATCAAGATTAGGTGCATTTCGACTGCTAAACTCTTTTTCAATGACACGATTCATGATTTAATTCAATCCATAGCCTTGATCTTGATTTGAACTTGTAATCATTTGCAATTTGCATCATGAATTAGACGGAACACGGAAGTGCGTATTTGAACTGAATCCATGTTTTGGAATGAACTGAACCTAAAATCTAAAATGAAACAAATTGAATCAGTTACCATCAATCCATCAATGTACACTTAATCATTTCAAATCTAAAATCCGTATACATCCAAAATACAAGGTCAAAGTACTATCAAACACGAGAGTAATACTAATTGCGTATCCATTATTGCAGGCAAAATCAACCAATTACAGAAACAAAACACAAAATCTAAAAAATACAGATATCCCTCGTTCAATGTCATTGAACAGCCGTCTTCAACAAATTACGGGTATTTGTCAAGGTCAACTTTAATAATTACCAAATAACAAGTAGTGACAACAAATTTGTGGAAGCACGTGGAACAGCACCAACCAAAAAACCAACAGGGAACTCGTTAAATCCTGTTTTACTTAATGTCGTTGTTATTCCTAATTTCAAGTTTTTGACACCGTTTGACCAGCCGAAAGAAGGTCAACGGTCGATGGGTGGTGATTTACCTTTCGAATATTTCGAAGTTGTAAAAAAACGTCTTACGGAATTACGTGATATTTCTCCTAGGTCTTGTCTGTCGTCGAGGTAAAGTGCTGGCAAAATTAATTAAAAGAAGAGAGACTTTTTTGCCAATAAACCAATCGCACTGATCGATCTTCACGGAACAGATGGGCTTATGACAGTTTAGATTTTTGTCACTGGATCAACAAATCACAAAAGAAGAGTCGTTCAAGAGGAGCATAAGGCGGTAATTTCGTATTTCGAGGATCAGCTTTTTTACTTTTTATTTTTATTATTCGAATACAAAATCTTAGCAACTGCTGGAGGCCTTGAAATGCAATAAGTGAACAACTTCATGCCGCCTTTATGCACAACATTGTCAAAACCAAACAAAATCGACAATTTATAAATTATTAGCTTAATGATTGATTTTCTAATTCCCGAGTAGAAAATTTCATATTAAATCACATTAAATCTTCAAGTATATATAATGTATTTAACTTGAAACTATCAAAAAAAAAATTCCGCATAAACAAAATGATGTGCAGCATGCTTTTTAAAACAATTTATTTGTACTAGCTTTCAAATTATAAAATTACTTGTTGTGTAGTTTTGTTAAATTTTATAATTACGGTTTCAACCGTAATTATAATTATTATTTTTTAATGTTGGTTTTAGAAAAAACGCTGTAATGCATGCCTTTGAATGCCCATAATAATTTTTTTAAAGTGTCGAAGTCTGTTAAACATCTTAAACATATAAATATTAAATACTGATGATTTAAAAAATTAAATTGTTCTTCGTAAAAACAAATTTTTTGGTTAGTACCTAAGCCTTTGCCCTCTCATGCATTTGCATATATGTACCTATTGCTAAAATAAAAAAAATAAAAATAATAAGCGCAAAAAAATGGCTTTCCCAGAAAGAAATGTTCACTTGTTTTCCAAATTTCAGTCATCTGTATCCAGAATTTGTTTTCGAAAAATGCTTAACAAAAGCCATTACAAAACACAGCTACCTATATCTTATTAATAATGCATACGTATGTGCAGGCTACCAACTTTAACTAGTAATTATTTATACCTACCCCCAAACACATTACATGCACCGAAATTTGCTTCGAAAGTTAAAAACCAACTTTTGAATGGAACCGACCCTAAGGTAAGGTAAACGTGGTTTTTCTATACATTATGGTTTTCTTAAGGGCTAAATATAGATTAGCCTCTTTTTTTCATATACGGATTCATGGACGGATTAAAATATTTGTGTTTGAATTTATTAAAGTTGGAATTAAAGTATTAAAGTTGGCAAATTTGTATTATACATATAGCTAAGCGTTTGGCGTTTATTAAACGTGATCGGAATCGGAAGTATTTTTTTTATAATTCACATAAATAGGGAAAAGTATGATTTTCCACTTCAAGCTCCGTCCCATCCTCCGTCCGGACGGTCAAAGTATACAGGAAGGTCGGGTCAGGCTTGAGAATGACCGAATACGCCCGTAACCCCTCTTTCTCCGCCCAAAATACGTACGTTTCCCGCTCCAGAGAATTTCCGACGACGACCCTGTTGTAGCCTTGCTTGACCCTCGGCAGGACATATTCCATCCCCTCCTCCACGTCCTCAAAAGGCGTGTTCTTCTCCTCATAAAAAGCGATGATCTCATCGTTGAGGATGATCCCGAAATTCCTCGCATGAATATCCTGAATCTCCAAGGCTTGCTCAAAGGTGTGGTACGTAACTGGGGCGTTAAGAACTTCGGACTCATCCATTTCCGTCCCCAGAATGTCCTCCGAAATGTCAAAGCCCTCGAAGGTGTCATCGATGTTGAGAGCCAGATCGGGCGGATCGAAGACGATGAAGATATTGTCCACATCGGGCCAATCGATATTGGCGGAATGGAGACCTTGGACTAAAATCTGCTTGTACTGCTTCACCACCCGCTGCTTTGTGGTGGCGGGGATGTCTGCCGTTTGGGTCCCGGAATATTCCACAAAATATTTGTGGTGACGCTGGAATTTGGACAAACTCTCCGTGTCCTCCGCTCCGGTGTAGGTGCAGATGGTGGGACGATCCGGATTCAAATCGGCGACGATCACCTCGAAATTTAATTTCGAGAAATGAAGCATGAGCGTCGTGTGGGAATTTCGGTGCTCTTTCGCCATTTCTCCCACGGTCATTTGCGAGGCCCCGAGGAAGGAATGGAGGGACAAAAATATTGTGTTTTTGAAATCGGCCAATTCCACCGCAATGGCCAACCGCCTCCTTTGGAAGTGAGTCAGATGGGCTGGATAAATAATGACGTATTCCTGGACGCTGGGATCGCCCTCGGCCAAGGTCAGATGGATTTGTTTGAGGAATTCCGCCAAAATCTCTTCTGAGGACAATTCCTGGTTCGTGGGACGTTTTTTGGGGTTCTCCCGAATCAAATTCAGGACATTTTTAGCCTCCTCAGCACTCATGGACCGAGCCAAGTCTCCGATGAGCTTCTGATGACCCAGTAAAATGTAGGGCTCGATCGTCTGGGCACATTTCCCTGTCCGACCGTTGGCGTCGTCGAAGAACCGTGCGTGGACTTGGGAGGAACCGAAGAAAATCACGAGTCGGGATATGCTCTTGGATTGAGGGTTTGCCATGTAATGGATCGTCTCAAATGTCCTTATCCTGGGCAGACCTTGCTCACTGCCAGAACCTCTTCTGGAAGTATTTCCGAAAGTGACCAGTCGGAGAGGATCCTTCCCCTGCCCATCCACGGCATCCATGAGGGAGAGGGAAATGGAATCGGAGGATTCGAATCCGGAAGTGGGCGTGGCTTGTGTCAAAAATGCCCTTCGGGAAGATGCACTAGCTTCTACAGGATCTTCCACAGGATCGTCCGCGGGTGTTACACATGATTCGGATTCGCTAAAAGCGGAATCTCTCCTTGATAAATTATCTTTTGTAGCATTATCCGTATCTGTTTGATCCGGCTCTTTCCCATTTGGAGCTTCCTCGGCCTCTTTTTGCTCACTTGGAGAATATTCCATTTGGGCACTTCCGGTAAGTGGATCTGTCAAGTTCTGATTTTGTAGGACTTCATCCGATTCGTCAGTTGCCACAGGAATTTCCTCATTTCCAATTTTCAATACCTCCACCGAGTCCCTGGAATTTGTTGGCTCCAAAACTTGGGAATTATTTCTGGAAATCTCTTTGCCTTCGTCTTCATTCATTTGCTGGTTCTGGTCTTCTGGGTCAATTTGACAGCCTTGCTCGTCCTGACGTTTTTGATCATTTTCATGGTCTTGCTGGTCCTGATTTTCTTGGTCATCTCCTGAATCTTGAACTTCGACAGGATGTTTCGATTGAACATGAAGGTCTTTTTGCACATTTCGTTCAGGTTCAATATTATCTGGATTTTGCGGAGCTTCATGATCAACAACATCTGCGTTTTCCGGAGCATTTCCGCTTTTTGGCTCTTCGATATCTCGGATATCTTCGCGCTTTGGATCGTCTTCGGGATTTTTACTGGTATCGTCTTCGTTAATTTTAACGGGGTTGTCTGCGTTATTTTTAATGGAATCGTTTTCGTTATTTTGAACGGGATCGTCTGCGTTATTTTTAATGGAATCGTTTTCGTTATTTTGAACGGAATCGTCTTCGTTATTTTTAATGGATTCGTCTTCGTGGTTTTCACTAGGATTGTCTTCGAGATTTTTAACGGGATCATCTTCGCTATTTTTGATGGGATTGTCTTCGATTTTATATTCCGGAATTTCAAACGATCCGAATTCCTCCTGTAGCTCATCCAATAAATCTTCTTCCCGGTCTTGTATTTCCCTGCGAAGGGCATCCAGAGGAGTGGATGGACAGCTGTCTTTGAAAAAGTTGGCGGAGGCGATCTCCGCCTCCCGGCAGAGTTCGCCAAAAGCGGCGGCGGGCTCGGCTGCCTTCGTTATCACGGACTCTTTTGCTTCCGCCAGGCGACCGTCCACAAATTTGTCATACAACTCCAGAGCTTCCCCTCTCTTCATCTCGATGGACCGGGCCAAATCATTGATTTTTTGTCCTTGTTTCAGTAAAGTCACCTCCAATTGTGTGGCCAAAATCCGGGCTGTGTGGCTTAGGGCGAGCTCCTTCAGTTTCTCGTCTTCAAACAAGGACAGTTCCAAGGCTCGGAGCAGATTTTGGGAAAATTCCTCGTGGTATCCCATGATTTCCATGTAGGTCAAATAGCTTTTTCCTCCGAGGGAATTCATCCTGATTTTGTACACTTTGAGGATCCGTTCGCCAATTTGTTTTTCAACTGACGAGGCCATTTCCTGTTTTTGGTAAGATGAATTTCACAATTTTATAAAAACTTATACATCAGGAAATTCCTAATGGGGATTTCAATGGGGCTTTGGTAACATTACAAGAAAGACAATTTAAAAAAAATTATTCTGTGAAGCTTTCAGGTGAGGCAGGGCGAGAGATAAAACTGACATGGGTCTGGTATGTGATTGTTCTCATATCGTTAGTTAATGGAGATTAACATTTGCGGTATCAATTATCTGTCTCCACATAATCTTTCTATTCTTGTGCAAGTTGGTGATTACTGATTACATATATTTCTATTATAGTAGGTACATACATTGCTTGTACTTTTGTACATTATGCAGGTGTTAGCATTCCATCGGAATAGTGGTGATGAAACGGTTACAGCACAAACTTAAAATGCTTTTGAATTCTTCCGAATAGAGGTCTTGCTCAGTTATTTTACTTTAATTTTGAACGTGATATAATTATGTACCTATATGTATGTATAAAATTAAAAATCGTATTTTTAATCTTCATGTCGGTAATTGTACCACATCCGAACCCAAAAAACCAAGGTGGAATCATGCCAATCTTCAACTTGGTGTTTCAAGTTCCGAATTTCCAGAGCTGGGAAAATTTGTTGCTGGGGCAGTACCAGTACCAAGTACAACTAGTGACACGATGAGCGAATTACTCATTACCAGTACGGAGTAGTAAAAATGTAGTACTTAAGTACCAGTACTAATTACTTTCATTTTAGTTCTGCAAATAAAGTATCAATTACCAGTCCAGTACTTGTAAGTACTTGGCCAGTACCAGTACTTGTAAAGTGGACTC
>JAQGBT010006439.1:0-12485 GCA_034698585.1 Disparrhopalites patrizii
CAAGTAGTGAGACAACTGAAGATCCATGTATTCAGACAACGGAAGAACCATGCGCTACCACAACTGAAGAACCATGTACTACGACAACTGACGATCCAAGTAGTCCTTCAACTCCAGCATTTCAGCGGTTTTTTAATTGATGATGGTGCCCTCAATGAACAGGAATCACCATGCCGCAACTGTCCTGCAGATATAAAGATTAATAATTGTGTATTCATGCAATAATGTCATCCTAAAGCGAGAATCAGTACTTGTCTGAAAACATTAACCCTTCTTGTATGCGTCTTTCTTAAATTCCAAAACCGAATTTCAATTTCCGGTGACATATGTAAAACGAATATTTAACGGGAAATTTGTAAAATGAATACGGATTGGAAGAAATGGATTTGCTTTTCCTGCGTTGACAATTAAAATTCTAAAACAATATTTTATTGCAATTAAAATGTGGATCAAATGAATTCAGATTATAGTGGCTGCAACTATTGTTGCATTTTAAATAGTGTTCGTATAATGTGAAGTATGTATGGGGCAAATTTGGCCTATCAACAACAATCGCTTACTCCCAGCATATACAGTGTCGGCGAATACATATGGCATTAAACAGGAGCGACAGGTCAGTGTTGATTGTCAGCTGGCTCACAGACGTATATGAATTGTGTAAAGACTCGGCGGAACTAGTAGTACTAGTAGTATTCCCGGTCAAATAGGCTATCCATCGTTGTGTCATATGCACATTTAATACACAAAATCTGTAATAAACACATTATAAGTGTAATTTCTTTAAAGCATTATGCATTCCGTTTATGTGCGTATATGCATTGCAATTATTTGCGGATTCGGCCGGTATAGCCATGGCGAATTTAGCTTCATTTTCTGGGCACCTGGATAATACTGTTTTTACTTGGTGTGAACGAACCAAATGCGCTTCGTAACATTACTTCTTAATCGACGCTTATTATACACATTTCTGTAGTTTTATTTGATACATTCGTTATTTCAAGTGTCCTAATTTTTAGGTCACTTGAAATAACGAAATTTCCTCCTGGCAAATATTCTTCTGGAGAAATGTTGGCGGGCGCAGTAAGAATTGTACTAATCATAGCTTTGCTTTTGTTACGAGTATAGAAAAAACAGGAAATATACATTTGGAAAATAAACAGTGAAAAATTTAGAAAACGATACACTTTGGACAAAATTTACGCAAAATATTGACAACCATTCGACGGAATTTTGGAAGCAACCAGCCAAAAATTAAAAAAAACAAGCGGACACGAATGACAATCAGACAACATGTGAAAATCAATGCTCATCAGCACATTAAACAAACACTTGACAAAATTTAGCAATAATTTAAACCCAATCAAGGGAAACCTGAACAAGACAAAACCAAAATTTAAAAATCCAGTCTAGAAAACATTTAAAAAGCAGAAATAATTATTTGCTCATAATTTATTTGATCGTAGCCCTAAATGTATTAGCTAATACGTACAGCATGAGGCTAAAACTGCTGTGTGCTTTATATACAGAACAACTTCACAAAAGCTTCTTAATTTTGTTGCAGTCATCGTAGCACATATGTAAGTAGTACTTGATCATACGTGCATCTATATACTCGAATCATATGGTATACCGCAGTATATTCTACACTTTCTCAAAATGGACATCCAAAAACAATTGCGCTCCCTCGCACCAAAAAAGTTATTCCTCCTTCGGACGTGTCCTCCGTGGCCGTATTGTATTGCATGGAGAATTTAGTTGCTGAATAGCTAGTATAGATATTGTTTTATTCCGATGCTAATCAAGTTTAGGCGGGTTTTTCAAAAAACGCTCAAAAATCCTAATTTTAACATGTTAAGCAAAATCGTTGTATTGTTCACACTTCAAATATACATTTTATGTTGAGGCAACCCGAAGACCTACGTGTTCTCTGCAACGAATGTTACCACAATTCTAACATTTGTCGTTCAAATCGAACTGAAATTGGCTAACAATAGGTTAAGTAAATATTTTCGCGGCGGCATATGCATACGTCTTCTGCAAATGTGATGAAAAAGTGGCAGCTAATAAAATCGAATCGTACACGATTTATACTTTATACTGTACGTATACGTTTATCAATTGCTCTCATTTTGCATATAATACCGCTATACGTATGTACAATCATGGCAAAAAACACGTAGCATCTGTATAAACAGATGCGTTACAATTGCTGAAAAAATCAGAACTTAATCGAATCTTTTTTAACATGTAAAGATTTACGTATATAGTAAGTGGTAATTTTTTATGACTTGCTTTTGTTTATTTTGTGATTCCGATAATAGGCAATAGCCACTGGTTCCTTGTACAGCAAATGAACGAGATGAATAATTATATACGGAAAAAATTAGAGAAATTTTAATGGTTTATTTTGTACGTGAATTTCGGCGCCGTAATTTGGAAATAAAGTTTTTGCACACTGCGTAAATGGGAATAAATAATGACTCGCAAAATAAAAGAAATATATCCACACAACAGATCTAGGAATAATGTGAGAAAATTCAAATTAGGAGTTGGTAAACAACTTTAAAATGATAGCAAAGAGGTTATCCATTATAGATAACGGATGATTAGATTCTGTCTTGACCCCCCATAGGCTCAATGCTTCTCAAAGACAAATCTATCTGTATAGTATATGAACCCGTATGCAAAAAAAGTACTTTTATTACTGAGGAACTTAACCGACGTTTGCCTTGTGTGCCAAAGAACAGGAGGAGACTCCACAAGTTAACCCGGGCGTTATTGTTGCGGTGGACGTAAGGGCAATAATTCGTAACGTCAATCATATTAGCAATAATGTCCAGTGTAAAAATCAGATGCAAAGGAATATGAAGCGTGACTCCAGTTTTCTTTTAATAATAATTTTATTTTCACTGGAGGCAAAAATCTGCTGTATCTCTCTTCAGCTTCTATAAATTTGTTCTCCACATACCAATTGCAATGTACTAGTTTTTCCTCATCTGTCACTCATTTCAAAGCATTGTATAAATTCTCTTTCATTTTAAACAAATAACAACTTATATGTTATAGTAACATTGGAACCCAGACATATTCTATATAGGCCAATATCCGACTGCGTGGAATATAGCTGAATATTGTGAGTGTCAACATTGGAGCACACAAGCATTGTGAATTTCAAGTATTGTTGGCTTACTTAGCTCCAGGAGTCGGAGCAATCGTTGAATAATATTTGAAACCAAAATTTAAGTGGATCTCGGAATCCATCGAGTAGCTTCTGGTCAATTTCTGAACAAAAGTATTCTGGTCCCAATTTCAAGAGGCAATCAAAGTGATAATAAATTGTTTTCATGTCTGCTTCCGAGATACTGACGCATTCACACCATCTCAAAATGGTAGCGAATACCTGGACGAATTCCAAATCTAAGTCTGGTACAACCGCATCGGATCTGCGGCAGAACTTAAGCAAGTTAACTAATGACACTTCAGCGTCAGAAGGCAAGCAACCCGAACGGCGTAGAAAGTGTTGTAAGAGAGAATTCTCTGGGATCGTTATTCTAGATAGTGCTTGTTTATGAATGGCACCATTGGCAATGTCATGAGCTTCAACTAAATCCGGTTTTGAAACCACATCCTTTGGAAGATCGAATGCATTGGCCATTTGCTGCGAAAAAGAACATAAGGATAAAAAGCAACTCCAAAACTAATGTATAAATGTATTTAAAATAAAAGAAATTCCAGCAAATTCTCTTACCGTTGCCAGGGCCACAAAAACCACGGCAAAGAAAGTATTCATGGTGAAATAGTTGGTATTGCGCTATTTAGTTTTAGGTAATAGGCAAGTTGCTTGATGATTGCGTCCATGATTGGGATTGGAAAACCTTGCAATCCCAACCATGAAGGCTTTTATATGCGAAATTTTGTTTAGTTTTTCCTCTTCTAGAAACGTCTTTTTCAAGTACACAAATACATCTATATTTGATATTGTGGTTTAGTTTGTATTATGAAACAGCTGGAAAGCACGACGCTGAGTATGAATCTCATTGTACGTACATATAAAGAAGGAAAGGAATTCCCGTTGAGGTTTTCCTAAAAGCGCTGGAGAAGCACGCATTATGTCAGAAGAATTTGTAAAAATGTTTTCCGATTACCTCCTTTAAACAATAAATGGAGGAAAAGTAAGGAATTTTGTTTTAGAAAACCTACATTGGAGTCGGATTTCCTGCAACATCACTGTAATTCGCATGGAATTTCCTTAGAAAAACGCCGCTGAATTGCAAATGTTTAACTGGTTGCACATATGTGAAGGGAAATTTTAAAAGCTATTTGTTCAGAGATATTTGTACAAATATATTTGTGCTACAAGTACACATATTACCTTGAAATACGTTTTCCTTTCCTCATGTAAACGTGTTTATTTTGGACGTAACTATATTTGATATTTTAACTTTTATATGCACAACTACTATGTCAGTTTCAGCCTGAAACGGCTTTTACACTTGAAAAACGTTACTTGTAAATAATATTATACAGGCATCATATGTTTGTCTAAGAATAAGTATCGAATTTTGGATTTGGGCTCAATCGTGCTACTTTTATCAAAAGAGATTACGCATTCAATAATCAATATCGCAGAAAATTAGTTTAAATAAACAATGGAGTGTATTTAAACAATGGAGCCATATTTAGACTATACAGTAGAGTGTAATCAGATACGTATATCAGTACAATTGTTAACATTAAATCACGACGTTTGTATTGTAGTTTTGATAATTGACAAACTAGTTAGGCAACTATTCGGAATGCTTGTTGCTTCTCTTATAACCGATATTAGGTTCAAGGCTTTAGCTGATTCGATTTCCATCACCCTGCCGAAATTGCGTCAGGATAATTGTATACGTCGTGCCTGCAGACAGGATCTGTACATATTCAGAATGCAAAATTTGAAACTTTAGATGGGCGCAAGTTTTTGTGAAAATTCAGTGTCACGAAACAAATAAACTCACCGACGTAATGGCAGCGTTGTTCAAGGTGAAGTAATTCCCCGGTGAAATAGTTAAAGGACGAGCTTCGTATTTTGCGAGTAACCTGTTTACCTATAAAAAATACAAACGTTTAGTTCATGTTCATACACATGAGATACAGATGTAATTTTGCCCATTAGATTCTCAAATATTTTGATGGAATTACTTTTGAAATGGTTCTGTTGCTGAAAATATCTCCTCCACTCGAAACGCAGTGTTCAAATTGTTCCAGAGCCGTCAAGGATGCCTCCGTCAACTTGGACGCGTTTGTGCAGTAGAAAAGCAGCTTGGAGCCACAGAATGCGCTTATCATCATGCCAACCAAGACTGAAGAACATAGTCCTTCCTGATACCATTGGCTGGCGAAAAAAAAGAAGGCAATTGTCGTGAATAAAGTGGCAGGTATTTCCACGAGGAAAAACATTCCGAAGATCCGATTAAAATTGTGCACGAGATGCCCCAGACCGTAATAACTGTTGAGGCAATGATGGAGCAAATTTTCAAGCTTTAAAATTTTGTCTTGCATCGAGGTTTTATCTGATGCCGATTTTACCGGAGATTCCTTTACTTCTACGAGGAATTCCGGGAGTAAATTCAACTCCGCATTAATTTTTTGGCATTCTGCTTCCAACACTTTGAACGTGGCCGTGTAAATTTGAATAAAAGAAGTCAGCCAAATGCTAAAATGTAATTGAGAGAAGCTAACAATGGTCCATAACATAACCGTTAGCTTAAATGCGACCGTAGGTGCACCTTGCCAATGCTTAAAGGGTACGACACGGCTTTGGAACAAAATCGACCATGTGAAACCCAGGATATACATTCCGGCTAAAATGGCCGATGAAACAGCCGCGAAAACGCTCCATAATCGAATGTGTCGGAAGAAACGCTTGTAAATTCCTCGGAGTCCGACGCAAAACTCGTAATGGACACCAATCATATCCAGAATTTTGCAATTCAAGCGCCAAAATTCAAGGATTGCATTTCGCTTCCACCAAGTCATGGATTTGCTAATAATCAGAACCCCGCCAATGCAAACGAAGTTGGACAAATTGTATGCAAATGCAATCGTTGGGCTGCGTAGCACCATCCAGCTGCGGTAGATTTCCAAATTTTGGGCCAGATGGACAAGAAAATACCAATTGAAACCGATCATGCTTGCTCCCACCGCCAGCAACGCCTTCGAGATACCCGTCACTTGACCTTTATCAATGGAGAATGGGAAGTACCCTAAAATTTGAAGGGCTCGTAGGGTCCAAATTTGAAGATTCACGAGGGAATTTTCGGAGGACACCATTTTCAAGATGATTTAGTGTTAAAGGGGTTTACCTGCGCTCAGATAAAGAAACACAAATGATGTCTGACACTTTTTGCCAGTAAATTTTTGCTGCTTCGATGATAGAGATGAAGGAAGATACAAGAAAATTTCGACTCATTGTTATTTGGAAAATCGATATTATAGTAATTGCAAATAGCACTTTGGCTCCACCTAATTTGTAAATATAAGTTAGTGAACAAATTTGCAAATGCCCATTCATTATTTGCTCGACGACAGAGTTGTAGATTTCAGGATAATTATTTGCGTTGCCAGTTCAATCAAATAATCACTTTTATGATTGTATATTTGGTTTATTATTATTACGCTTTTATGATAACAGTCGACTCTCTGTAACAACCACCGAGGGAATAAGGACTAATATGTTGTTATAGAGAAATATTGTTACGGTGTAGTCATTTTATTCCAACACTAAAGGAAAAAAAACATATTGTTTTGGGAAATGTTGTTGTATGGGACATTTAATATGTATGTTCTATATGCAATGGCAAAATTTGAGGCAAAATTATACTTAACAAAAATCAATTTTTAAAATGTATATTTGCTTGTGTATTGAAGGAAAGAAACTACAGAATTCTATTTGAAACTTGATGATTTTACTCCAGCGCGGTGTTTGGTTTCACCATTTAGCCCTCTCAAAGAAATGTTTCAATTTAATGGTTACTTGTGATTTGTGTCTTGAAGCGATATAAACTGAAAAACATTTGTTGCACATTGGGCTTTCTATAATTGTAATTGAATTTTGTTTCTAATTTAATTCGAATACAGCGGATCTATATAACAACTCTGAAGGGAAAGCCGAAATATATTGATTGTTACAGGGAAAAGTGGTTATATAGAACATAAAATATGTATTTTACGTGTACGAAAGGCTGGAAAAATAATGTTGTTACAGAGAAATGTTGTTATAAAGAGACTTTTTATATAGAGACTCCACTGTATATTGAAATAAATTGTAATTCATAAAACAGCTAACGTATATACATATTAATAAATGTTTGGAGAAAAATTGCCGAGACAATTACAATCAGGCAAAAATGTCAATTTAAGATGAAAGGAAGGAAATAATTCATTACTATGGTAAAAATCATTAGATTCCATCGCAAAATATACATACAATGGGATTCTGTATAGCTATAACCACAGCTGGAAACAAACGGCATAATGATAATTATAAAACATAGCACCATGAGAGTATAGCTGTATGGTGCTAGGTCATAACCCCGCTGGACAGTTCCCCGACGGACGTAACCACGAAATCGTAACCCCGCTGCCGTATCCCCGCGGGGGACACTACCCCGCAGGACTTAACCCCGCGGTGGACACTATCCCGCTTATTTTTGCCCCTTTATTGACCAAACCCTGCAGTGACTAAACCCGATGTACGTAACCCTACCCAGTGCGACAGAGTTCCGCTCTGCTCAAATACATGCGCGGGGATTACTAATATAGTACAGAGCACTATCTAGATCAAATTGATAAATCTTGATGATTTTACTCTCTTTATTGTTATGGTGCATCGATGCTAAAGAGCGGTGTACGAATTTTCCGTATATAATATATAGAATTTTAATGCAAGTCTAGGAAAATGTTTTAGATTTTGGAGCAACTAGAATTGTCTCAGTTACTTCAAGTAAAGCTTCAAAAGCCTCAATGGTTGACAATATTAATGTTTTTATTACACTTGCAGCTACAAAGATGTTACATTTCAGGAGTCGTGAAAAAAAAATTATGGTTCAGGCGATATTTAAAGTTTCGCCTTGGTTGACGTGAACAAAGAATTACTTTTGTCGAAAGATTGTTTTTATAAAAACGGCTATATCTTTGCTAATCATGGTCGAACAGAGATGAAATTTTGATACAAGATCCGCAAAAAATTCTCTACCGACAATATAGTTGATATACTACGCTGTAGAATGGCCACTACAAGCAGCCCGCGGGGGGGTATAATGTCATATTTGGTATATTTTATAATTGCTAATCATGGTAGAATCGGGATGAAATTTTGGTTCTAGATCTAAAACAAAATTCCTTACATGGCCTACTTGACACTTGATATACTAAGCTGTAGAATGAGCGCTTTAACGAGCCGGGGGTATAAGAAGATATTTGGTACCCTGTACCTACAGATTTCCGACGTACGATTAGTGCTGCAAGCTTGTTGCGATTTTATTTTGTATTTTTACAATCTAACCACTATTACGACGCGGTTTAAAAAAATCGAATACCTCAGTTTTTGATAATTGTTTTATTTTGGTCACACATAAAACTTTGTTTTGACAGTTTTATCTGCTGTGTTATGCACACTGTGGGATTACCACTTGCGGGGTTGTCCTCTGCGGGATTACGTTCTCTGCGGGGTTATAGCTGGCGGGGTTATGACCCCCGGACGGGGTAAGTGTGGGCGAAGTTATGTCTCTTTGGCGGGGATACTGTTTCGGGGTTAGGGTCTGCGGGGTTTTGTAGGCGGGGTAATGACCGGACACGAGCTGTATTGTCGTTTTACTGTCTGAACAAATCATTTTTTCTTAATTCGCCCGCCAAACAAAATTAACCACTGGCGCTTAGGTGAAAATTTGAAACCAGCAATTTTAGCCATATTTTTATACCTTCTGTCACGGAATTGATGTTTTCAGGTTCTAAATTTTTGTTGTTTATTAATAAAAAAAATAATAATAAAAAATCATTCAAAATAATATCGTGATTCACGATATTATTTTGAATTTTTTAGTCCTTGTTTTCCATTGGAATATAACGCGAATAATAGCATAAAAAATGAAGGTGGAAAGTATGTACCACTACACAACCAGTACGTACATATGTATAGCATGATTCGTTTGCTGAATAAATACACATCTGCCTGGGTAAACTTGACAGAAATCGGGGTTGCAAGTGCTTCTCCGCCTGCAACCCAAAAAGCTTGTTTACCTTGACTTATCCAAGGCAATTTTTATAGTATTGGATTTATATAAATCTGCTGCAAAATTCATGTTTTCTTGGAAATAATCCTCTTGCCAAGAACACATCCCCGACCTTTTCGTCACATTCACTTATTTACTACATAGATAAAAATTGTATAAATTACAGCACCGCAAACGAAATCCTACAGTGACTTGCAAAAAACGGCCACCTGGAAATGTTTTATGGAGAATAAATAAATATATACTTTTATATTAATAAACAGTGTGGAAACCTGTTTGCTTGCTTTTGCCTTGTCCATCAGAAGATTGTGGTAGTCAAGGGGAAACCGCACACTTGTTTTTCTGCCTTGAGAAATGTTTGCTCTCCGTGTGAGGAGTTGACAAAAAAAAAACAGGATGCGATAAGAGATAAATACTTTTGTTTTGTAACCGCTGCAGGTGATGACTTGACGCTGTGGACCAAATGGCAAAGAAAAACTGGTTAAAAGGATCATTCGGCAAGCAACTTGCTGGACATTTCTATCCTACTCTTCAGCTCTGCCTGAGCATTTTCTCCCGAAATCTTCCATAGTACAGTGAATAGCATTTGAATCTGGAATCATGGGGGAAGCATCTGCGGCCTTTCTGGTGATTAGCGTCCTCTTTTGTACGTCCTTATTTGTCGTCATGGGCCTGGAATTTCCGTCCATCCCGACGAAACCGAAAGATTTGGCCGGTTCCGTCAGCTCGGGCTTTCAATCTGTGTCTAATTACACGAAGGAATCCGCGGACAAATTCACGCCAAGTGTTCCCTCTCAACTCAACCCTTTTTCTTCCACAAATGCCACCGAAGAGGAATCATCGGAAGGTACAAATACAGGGATTGAATATTTATTCATATAATAGCTGTAGCTTCACTTATTATTAAAAAAGATTTAGACCGTTTTCACATTTTATATGCGTTCAAAGGAAGCTTGTATTTTTTTGTCTAATCAAATTTTGTCTCTGTAATATTATTCATATAATCATACATGTATAATTACTGAATTAGACTCTGAGCAAGCCTTACTGAAGGCCGTGGAAAATTATGTCCCAGACGTGGGCTTAATCTCTGATGATCCTAATCTCGTCCGATTTCTCCTTTTCAATAATCTTGAGTAAGGATGCAGTTCAGCCTTTCTACTAAATTAATTTCCATATTATTTCTCATTTTATATTTTTAAACAAAATTCGCTTGTGTATTGCCAAAGAAATACAAACACGCCCGAGATTTTGGAATTTGGTAACATTGACTCCATTGAGGCCTCCGGGTATGACCCATTAAAGCCCACCAAAGTTCTAGTCCATGGATTCCAGCAGAACTACAACAGTAGCTACCCACAAAATGTCAAAAATGGTGAGTTATTTACACGACAATTAATGATATACAACGTGCTGGGAATACTATGTATAATAGATATTGCTTACAGAGCGTAGAGAAATACGTAGGAAGCTTGGCCTGCAAGGCAATCCGGCTTGTTCATTTGTATGGCTATGTACAGTGGACTCTCGCTATAACAACCCTGAAGGGAAGGGCAAAAATGGTTGTTATAGACAAAAAGTTGTTATAAGGAGAGTTGTTATAGAGAGAGTCCACTGTATAACAAATTTTATGCTACTGCCGAAAAAAACGTGCAAAAGTCCTAATAAAAAATGCTTGGTTTTTGAAAACGAATTATGAGTTTTCCCCTATACAAATGTTGCATTGTATACTATCAAAATCATGTAAGTTTTTTGTAGATTTAAAAGCAACATCTGATTTTGAGCTCAAAAACAACAAATCGAACAAATTACACTAATTTTATGCTCTTTCTGGCACAAAACTCAACTTTATTTATAGAAACTGATGAACACTTGTTATTGTTATGCAAATTTGTGGGAATTATGCTTTTTATGCTCCTTTTTTAAAATTAAGCTCTTATAGCTTTTCATGCTTTATTTTTGTGTTAAAATTTCTCTTAAACTATCTAAAGTTAAGTCTAATGGTAGAAAATGGTCTGAAACGAAATACTTCCGATTATATGTACTTTTTACGATTTTGCATTGCCCCGCCGGCGTGTAAATACTATAAATGTAGCACTTCCGTAAATGCGTATTCTATGTATTTGGTACAGCATACCTGTCATCAAAATTTGAGGGGAACATCATTGTGGTGGATTGGGGCTTACTTGCCATTCCCAATGCCCCCTACATTGCCCCAGTCTTCTATCCTTTCGCCGTAAAAAATGTGTGGCGCACCGGAGAGCGATTGGGAGAGTTTTTGTCTTGGATGAGAAACGAGTCATTCATCACGGGGAAGCAAATCCACATAATTGGATTCAGCTTGGGTTCCCACGTCTCTGGGAAAGCTGGAGCTGTCTTTCAGGAATCCCTCAATGAGGATGTGGGCCGTATTACTGGTATGGACCTATAAAGAATAATTACAATACCTACAGAATGTTTTTTACTTTCCGAAGAATTAGCTCACATATAGGCTCTAGTATATACATATAAATAGACCTGTATGTATGTACTAGTATTTTATTTATGATTTTGTTTTATGAATGGCAGCACTTGATCCTGCCGGACCAGAGTTTTATACGGGAATCTTTGCAAGAAAAATGACACCAACGGATGCGGAATTTGTAGATGCCATTCATACAAATGCCGGTCAATTGGGTATTTGGCAGAATGTGGGGCAAGTGGATTTTTACTTGAACGGAGGAACCGGCCCACAGCCTGGATGTGTGGCCTTCACCAGCTTTAGCAATGCTTTCCGCTCTTTATCCGGAACAATCACAGGTGAAATTTTATATTAAGGTGTCGCTGGCCATTTTTGTGTTCAAAATAAACACGCGAACACAATTTGTTCAATAAAATTTCAAATTTATCCAATAATTTTTTTAAAATAAAATATCTGTTTAAGTCAACCATTTTGAGCTGTTCTTTTTTATGAATGTTATACAGGAACTTGCAGCCATAACGCCGCAACAAGACTCTTTGGCAAATCCATTTTACTGGGAGAGGCTAGATCCGGCGATTTCAGTGCCTGCTCTTGTAGTTCCTTAACCAAATACAAATTGGGATCATGTGGATGTGATGATGGCCAAGTTATCTTTGGCGAATATGCACGTCGAGGGTATGGAAATTTGCACTGCCAAAGGGCCTATAAAAGCATATTATGTGGAGATACAGTGGAGTCTCTTTATAACA
>JAQGBT010006440.1:0-12484 GCA_034698585.1 Disparrhopalites patrizii
GAGATACTGATAAAATTAGAGAGAAAAATACAAAAAGAAACAGAGAACATGAGATAGATACAAAGAAAATTTGAGAGAAAAAAAAGGGGAATTCAGAAAGAGAAATACAGAGAGAGAGAGAGAATAAGACAGAGAAAATTAGAGAAAAATACATAGAGAGAACATAATAAAGAGAAAAATACATAGAGAGAACATAATAAAGAGAAAAGTAGAGAAACACAGGGAGATAGAAAAATCAAGAGCAATACGGAGAGAAAAATATAGAAATAAAAGCAGAAAGAGAAGAAGTGATAGAAATATAGAGAGAAAAACAGAGACAAACAAAGAGAAAAAAGAAAGGAAAACCGAGAGAAAGAGAATAGACTATAATCTGAGAGGAGACAGAGAGGTTAAGACAAAAAAAACATTACAAAGTTGTTAGTCTCTGCTAAGAGTACATACATATGTATGCATCATGTATGTATACATCATATGCAGTAAATACAATACAATTTAAAATCTCTTTTTATATAAACCAACCAAAATAATAATTACAGGTAGTTTTTTTCCAAATTTTCCTCTCTCTCTCTCTCTCTTTGTAGAAAAACACGCTATTATCTCTCCACGTACTTTACCAGACATGACTTTTCCCACTTTTTCTCACAGGAATTCTCAAGGAAGACAAATGTAAACCAGTGCAAAAAGGGGAAAATACACAATGCACACACACGTGAATTGTCCCTAAAAAAATAAATTTCATTCCCTTAATATCCTTGATACTCTCCCCATTTTTTTACCCTTTTAAGCCATCTATATAATGATATTTTTAATTCACTAAAATTGTTGTGTAATATCATTGGCATAGAATGATAGTGTAGCCAGTTTTTTTTTTTGCAGTTGTTGGGAAAACGTTTTTAAAATAAATAAACAATGGGGGGATTTACCCAATCCATGGCACAAAAAGGGAGATATTACTTAGAAAAATCTCCCTTCTGTATAACGACAGATTTGAATTAGCAAAAAAAAAGGGTTAGAATATTCTTTTACAAAACGGATTTATCTTTTGCAATGCATTTTTCTCTCATTTTTTTTATGGAGGAACATCTTCAGATATTTTTTTATGGAGAAAGCCTTTCATATGAATAAGTCTTAAAGGAGTAAATGGTTTTCCTCAATACATCAATCACGTTAAGTGGCTATGTGGATAAAGGCCCATTATAGTCAGTACTTTTTACCCCTTTTTTTATCATCAGTATAAAAATCTCCTTCATATATTAGTCTATATGGATATTTTTAGCTAAATTTTTTTTTCTCATGAATGTCGTCACTAGCGAAAAAACTGAAGATTTTTGTACATTATCAAATGCTAAAAGTATGACGACAAAAGCCAGTGCTTTACCCTTGTAATGGGTTTTTCTATTCATTTGTATATGACTGGTATTTGCATATATACGTACATATTAAGACATTATGGGATCACTTTTAATTATTAAATATTTTTTTTACATACAGAATCTTGCTATTTTCACATTCCTTAAATTCTCACGTGACAGGGAATGATGTCAATCGCCCATTCAAAGCCCACACTGCTTTATTTGTGGCTATTAATTGTGGTCAGAAGCAAAAAACTGTCCAATAAACTCTTATTTTACGTATAACTCAAAATCCTACGAAAAAATAACAATTTTAACTTTTAATTCTAATGTTTTGATTGGTTTTTAAATGTATTTTGAGGGTCAATTTAAAAAATGAAGAAAAGAAAAACAGAAATTCGGCTTTCATTTTATGTATTCGAAAAGAGTTTTGAAGGAAGGATTGATTTAATTTTTGAAATTAATTTAATTTGAATTTTTGGAAATAAAAATAACTTCAATTTTTGGAAATAAAAATAACTTCAATTTTTACAAATACAACAGCTTGAATTTTTAGAAATAAAAAAAATAACTTAAATTCTTAGAAATAAAAAAATAACTTAAATTCGTAGAAATAAAAAATTGCTTGAATTTTTAGAAATAAAAAAATAACTTAAATTCTTAGAAATAAAAAAATAACTTAAATTCTTAGAAATAAAAAATAACTTGAATTTTTAGAGATAAAGACATATTTTTAAAAAAAATAACTTGAATTTTTAGAGATAAAGACATATTTTAAAAAAATTTAAGGTATTTTTAAATGGTTTTTGGGCTTTACCTGAAAAGTAACTTTTTATTCTAATTTTGTTTTGATTCATTTAAAACTGTATTTTGCTGGTCAATTTAAAAAATAAATTTAAAAAAAAATAACTTAAATTTCTAGAAATAAAAACATTAAAAAAATAACGTCTTTTAAAATGGTTTTTGGGCCTTATCTAAAAATAAAATCCATGTTCGGAGTCCATTTTGAACCCAAACAGAGAGGGCCATTGAATAAATAAATAAATGTTTTCTCCCCCAAACATTTAAAAAATAATGTACAGCCCGAGCGTAATGGAGTTGGTGAGTAATTGAGGAGATTGGGTAATTATTACACGCATTTCTCTATCAAATTACAAGTGTATTTAAACGGTAAATGTCCATCCCCGCAGCACAGGGAATGTATCATGGAAGACATGAGGTTTCCCTCTCTCGTAAAAGTGATAAGTAAAATGGATCATTTCTCTTTTATGGGCTCTCTCCACAGACTCTTTTTTTTTCTCCAACTTAATAGCTACTTGTCTTCCTCCCACGTTAAAGGATACAAGTGTAGCTTAAATTCCATTTGAACAAGAAAAAAATCTGTAGAGTTTTAAAAAAGAAGAAAAAAAATCATAATATCATCGTTTTATATGTGAAACAGTGCCAAGAGTTTAAATATCATCTCATTCAATTCTGTCTCTCTCTTTCTCTCTCTTTTCCTCTTTCTCTCTCTCTTCTCTGTCTCTCTCTATCTTTGTTCTCTCTCTCTCAACTCTGGTGACCTTTTGGACTTGTAATAGGACATCTTCCCCTCGTGTGTGTTCGCTCAATTGAAGTTTGTTTCGTTTAATCTCTTGGAATAAAAAGAGTAGAAGAGAGAGAGGGAAAAAAAAATGTCAAGAAAGAAAAAGAAGAGTGACTTCCTACGCACACAAAAACACATGATGGCTCTTACGTATTCATATGATCTGCCTCACTGGCTTATAATGGGAGATATCACCATTTTTATAGGGGAACAGCACTCTCTTTACTTCCCCACCAAAAAATGAATAAAAAAATGTATATAAAAAAAAGGTATACGTGTCCTTATCAAAATAGTTTTTTTTTTTGGAAGAAAAACAAGAGTTAATAGATTCTTACAGTTTATTAGTGTAAAGAATTAGATACCAAATCAATCCGGATTTTTGTGTAATGAAGTCTTTTTATGGAGCTATTTTTAGGCATTTCTAACGTTTTTTTGTAGATATGATATGTATATGGGTACAGACCATTTTTATAGTACAATAGCCACTAACTGGAATTGATAGCAGAGGGATATTTTCGGATTTATTCACTGGCTTATTTCAACTAATTATTATGATTGGTCGGAGGCAGAATGGTTAACGGTTTGTCTTGGATAAAAGGAAAAATTGTGACAGATGGAAATGCGAGAGAAAATTCTCCAGACAAATACAAATGAGAGGAAATTATGCGAGAGCAAAACTGAGAGAAATCTGGATCGAAATGGAGAAAAATAGAAAAGAGAGGATATTCTACAGGAAAAAATAGATGGAAATTTTTACAAAAAAAAGTGTAGCTGTATTAGCGAGAGCCAAAATTAAATGCTAAAAAGGGGAGAGAGATTTGTGTGAAAAAGTGTGAATAGAAAGGACATTTGGAGGGGCAGAAAAACGAGAGAAAATTTGTTCGACAAAGAGAGAAATTAAGGGAAAAAATAGAAAATGGATGCCAAAAAGGGAAAGAAAAAATTTGTTCGGCAAAGAGATAAATTGTGGAAGAAAGGGAAAATGGATGCCAAAAAAGGGAAAGAAAAAATTGCTCGAGAAAGCGCAGAAAAGGAGAGACAATTCTGGAAGAAAGAGGAAAAATAGGGGTAATTCTGAAAGAAAGAGAGAAAATCCGGCAAAATAGGAAAACTTTGGAAAACAAACGAAATAAGAAAGAGACAAAAGAGAGGCTCAGGAGAGAGAAATGAAAGAATAAGATTCCGATAAATTACGCAATTTCTCCCTAAACTCACGCAACATCCTCTAAAAACTCGTGTTTCCCAAATCTTTTGTAAAATAAATAATAAAAAATCCCCAATAAAAAAATCTTACACCTTCAAACGAAGAAAAGAAACGAAGTTGCAGCCATCAAAAAATAATTATTCCCCACAATCCTTAAAATAATACAACTTGAACAGATAAAAATAGTAATAATACAAAACTCTGAACAAAGCCTCTTTGCATCTCCTTAAATGTGTGCCATTGTCATCGTCCTCCCCCCAACCAAAAATCTCTATTATGCCCAATCCCATAAAGTCCATAATAATGACAAGATGATGCAGCACTTCAATTATTATTGACCATGTTCCTTTTTTCCTCCCTTTTCGTATAAAAAGCCAATGGACAAGTACATAAAAACATATGTACAAATATATCCATTGAGCGTAAAGAAAGGTGTAAATCACCATGAAAAAAAAAGGGTTTATAATATGCCCAAAAAAAATCAAGGACTTACAAGTTCCATTAATATTTTGGCTGACCATCCTCTGCGGTGGCGTGGCGGCGGCTGGAGGATTCTCCGAGGCTTTGGCGGACGTCGAGGGCAATCCAGGTGAAACGGAGCCTCCAGTCCCTCCAGCCAACATGGACCGAGATTGTCCCGAAATTAACTCCGACGACGAAAGAGAATCTGTTTATCCAAGAAAAATATTTGTTATATATCAAAAGGGGAAATTTGCAACTTTTATCTAATTAAATGGCAGACTTTCATTATGTTTAACCTTTATTTTTTTATACCTTCCCAACAATTTTTTTTTCCCAACGATATCAACAGGTAAAGCTCCCAGTGTGTTTTTAAGAGGGAGAGAAGCCATAATAATTACTAACATGACTGGCAAACGACTATTTTCAATGGGATTAGCATGAAACAAGTTTTTCAGAGGAACAATCTTCCCCTATATTCCCATGGGATACATCATCCCATATGTATGTACATACAAGGGAAAAGAAGGAGTATAAATACAGCGTGTTGGGAGACAAAAAAAAACAGAGTTTTTAGAGGAGGAAAAAATAAGAGGTGACCTTCGTAACCTTGCAATTATTATGAACGAGAGAATGAGGCAAGAGAGGAGCCATGGGGAGAAGTAAATAAAGGAGGCGGAGAATATCATAAGAAACTCGGGGGAGAGGAACAATTTAGATGGACAAATACCTTCTGACGAAAGAGAGATGGGAGACGGACAAAAAATAGAATAAAAAGGAGAGAAATTCAAAGGAGAGAAAAAACGAAGAAAAGGGGGAAAGGCAAAGACGTGAAGAAAGAGGGAAAAACGAAAATATAACAAAGTATAGAAAATTGGGAAAGAAGGGAAAATGCAAAAAGCAAGAAAGAAAAGAGGAAGAACGAGACAAAATCCAACAATGGAGAATTAACGCGAAACAGAAGAGGCAATGCAGAGAACAGGAGAAAAGAGACAAAAAGAGAGAGAAAAAACAATGGAAAAGAGGAAACTATCAGAGAAAAATAGACAAAGAGAAAATTCGAAATTATCAGTAAAAAAATACACAAGGAGAAAAGAGGAAATCATCAGACAAAAAATACACAAGGAGGAAAGAGGAATTTATCAGAGAGAAAATACACAAGGAGGAAAGAGGAAATTATCAGAGAGAAAATACACAAATAGAAAAGAGGAAATTATCAGAGACAAAATGAACAAGGAGCAAAGAGGAAATTATCAGAGAAAAATTGCACAAGGAGGAAAGAGGAAATTATTAGAAAAAATGCACAAGGAGAAAAGAGGAATTTATGAGAGAGAAAATGTACAAGGAGATAAGAGGAAATTACCAGAGAAAAAATACACAACGATACAGAGTGGAAAGGCTCAAAAACAGAAGAGACAGATAATGCAAGCGAGACGATATGCAGAGAAATGGCAAGAGGAGAGAAAAGAGAAAACGAGAGGAAAATAGAAGAGAGAGCTTAGAAAAGCAAGTCTCAAGAAGAAACAAATTGTGGTGGGGAAAACAAAGAGACAAATGATAAGAAGAGAAAGAAAGAGAGAGAGAAAGACAGAGATAAAGAAAGAAAGAAAGAAAGAGAGAGGCAGAGAGAGAGAGCGAAATGCAGAGTAAAAAAAGAAGGAAAACCAACTTAAAAATAACTTAATAAAACTTGAGGCATTTTTGTTCCTGAAAAAGTCTGGCTTTTCCCACTACTTAAAGCTTGTATGTGTAAAAGTCCCTGGAAGAAATAAAAAAAAATCTAATACTCCTTTTTATTATTCTTGCCCATTTTTTACACACACACACTTGTACAGTATTTACACATATACATATGTACATATATACCATATGTAGATATATCTAATGACGTATAGCCCCATGCATGTTCACTGGTCTTTTTTTGTCTCTGGACGCTAAACAACATTGGAATTGCAAATTTTACACTTTTAGAGACGAATAATAATTCCATTTCATATGCGAGAGGAGGAGAGAGAGAATTCTCTGAGGATTATAAAACATTTCTCATATGCAAGTCTATATAATGTATATACATCATATATATGAATGTATCATGAATGTACATAGGTACGCCTCTTTCCCCTTGTCGCAAAAAAGGAAAAAAATCCTAGTAAAAAAAAACTTCCTTGTAACTTACAAAAGAATAAAAGGTTCTATAATAACTAGCAAAAAAAAAAGGAAAATTAAATTGACTCCCATGTGAGAATGACCAAACCTCTGGATTTGTCCCTTTTTTATAATGCTATTTAATAACCACTTTATTACGTATCCCTTGTATTGTGTGTAAGTGGTGAAAAAAATTGTTTTTTTCCTCTTTTTTCCTTCTTTTCACCTCTAACAGAATATGTAAGACGACTCCTCCACAATTATTGTCGTATGGGCAAGGAAAGAGTTGTACAATATTTTTTTATGACACCTTTTCCTTGCTATAGTTGCTCATGTTTTTTTTTGTTTTTATCCTCGGATTTGTAATAATTATGGTTGTTTGTCCAACATTTTTTTCTATTCTTTTTAAATTAAAATTTCTCTGGGGAGGAACTGTGCATTCAGGGAGGGAATTTTACAATTGTATGTATAGTTATATTTCCTTGTAAATAGTAAATGTGAGCTTTATGGTATTATTTTTCATTTCCATCACTTTTTCTTCTTCGCCTAGCTTTCTCATACAGCTGCCTATATAACCTCTCTTGTCTCTCTATCGGCTCTCTCCTTATCTTCTCTTTCTGTCTCTCTTTTTCTTCTCTTTCTCTCTCCCTCTTCTATTTCTTTCTCTCTACCTCTTCTCTTTCTCTCCCTCTTTCTCTCTTTTTTCTCTCATACTTTTGTCTCTCTCTCTCTCTCTATTTTTTCTCTCTCTCTCTTTTCCTATTTTTTTTTCTCTCTCTCTTTCTCTATAATGTTTCGCTCTTCTTCTCTCTCTCTATAATTTTTCTCTATTCTTCTCTCTCTCTCTCTTTTATTTTTCGCTCTTCTTCTCTCTCTCTATATATAATTTTTCTCTCGTTCTTTCTCTATAATTTTTCTCTATTGTTCTCTGTCTCTTTCTCTTTTATTTTTTGCTCTTCTTCTCTCTCTCTCTATAATTTTTCTCTCTCTTTCTTTCTCTATTATTTTTCTCTATTGTTCTCTCTCTCTCTTTCTCTTTTATTTTTCTCTATTGTTCTCTCTCTCTTTCTCTTTTATTTTTCTTTATTGTTCTCTCTCTCTCTTTCTCTTTTATTTTTCTTTATTGTTCTCTCTCTCTTTCTCTTTTATTTTTCTCTCTTCTTCTCTCTCCTTCTTTCTCTATTATTTTTTGCTCATCTTCTTTCTCTCCATTCTCTATTATTTTTCTTTCTTCTTCTTTCTCTCTATTCTCTATTATTTTTCTTTCTTCTTCTTTCTCTCCATTCTCTATTATTTTTCTTTCTTCTTCTTCTCTCTCTATTATTTTTCTCTATCCTTCTCGCTGTCTGTCTCTGCTTCTTCTTTTTCTCACGTCTTCGGATCTGTTTTTTCTCTAATTCTTTTCTCTCCTATTTTCTTTTTCTCTCGTTTTCTTCTCTTCTCTTATCTTTGTCTCGTGTTTTCTTCTTGTAGTACTGTCTCTTCCTATATTGTCCTTTGCTCCTTCTCTTTTCTGTTTCTCTCTCACTTCTCTTCTTCATTTCCAGTGCTCTCTCTTTTTCTCCCTCCTCTTCTCTCTCATCCTTTTCTCTTTCGTCTTCTCTCTCTTACCTTCTTCTCCCTGTGCTTATCTCTCTCTCTTCTCCTTTTATCGTTTCTGCTTCTTATCTCTCTCTCTCTCTTTGTTCCTTCTTTTTTTCTCTGTCGTTGCTTTCTCCCGATGTATTTGGAATTTTACCCTCTGCCAACCTCTTGAAAGGCTGTGTAATCCAAACCACATAATAATGCTCTTATAGCTCCTTGGATGTATTTTTTTTATTAAATTATAAAAAAACAGATTTTTTTCCTACAATTTTTTAACAGGGTCATAAATTGCGTGAGGATTCCTCCTTTGTCGCTCCACACCATCCTCCTTGTGACATGGGAAAAGAAAGTTCCCTTGTTTATTTAGGCATAGAATAAAGACACGAGAATAATTACGATGCATAGGAGAAGGCTTGTGAGGGATGACAGAAGAGGAAAAAAAGGCACTTTTGGATTTTTGAAGCTCGTTTTAGTCACATCAGATTTTGCTACTCCTACAGAAGTACTTGTTCTCCTTATAAAGTGGGAGTAGCAGTATAGTTTTAAAGAAGTAAGCAATCCATTAAAGAGATTGATTAGAGAGTGCAATTTTTATGACGCAAGGCAGAGTAAAAAAAATCGAACAAGCCTTTCTTGTCTTCAAAAAAAAATTCCTTTCAACTTGTTCACTCGTTTGCTATGTGCAATTAACTGCGGCAAAAATATATTCTCAGGGATAAAAAAATTTGGGAAGACAAAAAAAATTCTTCAATTCCGTGCATATAAATCAGCTTGTGCATGCTAATAAATTTGCACGTTTCATACTTGTTCCTATTTGCTCTGTGTACAAGGAATTTTTTGTTTTTTTTTTATTTTTTATTTATGTTTTACTGTATAGTCATTATTAGCAGTAGGAAAGATGTCTGGACGGAACATTATTAGCATCTTTGTAAACGTAAAAAGAGTGTAAACTGGAAAAATAATGAGAGGCCGTACAGAGTGGGAAAAATTGGTGGATGTGACCAGCTTCTAGAAAATGTTGGGGAAGACAAGAAATAAAATAAAAAAGAAATAAAAAGGAGGCCGGGAAGCAAAAGAACCAAAAACAAGAAACGCAAATAGGAGAAAGACAATCAGAGAACGAGATAAAAGTAAAAACAAGAGAGAAAAAGAGAGCGAAAGGGAAAAACATCGACATAGAAAAACACGGAGAAAATACGAGTATTATTAGAAAGAAAAATCGGAGGAAATATAAGGCAGAAAAAAAGAGATAATAATAAAAGCAAAAAAAAGACAACAAACGCAAAAACGCGGAGAAAATTTGAGAAAAAATAAGAAAATGCAAGAATACATCTGAAAACAATAAAAAAACACGAAAAAATTCGAAAAAGGCATATTAATGAACAAAAAGGATAAAAATTTAAGAAAGCCGGAGAAAACGTAGGGAAAAGAGAGAAAAATAGGAGAAAAAAGGAGAGAAAACAAAAAAGATACAAAAAGGGGAAAATGTGAGAAAAACGAAGAATAGCAAAGAAAATATTAGAAAAAATCCAAATAAAAACGAAGAAAGCATTAGAAAAACAGAAAATATGATAAAAACGAATATAATACCAGAAAAACGCACAAAATATCAGAAAAACGAGAAAATATTAGAAAAACCAAGAAAATATCAGAAAAATGAAGAAACTATTAGAAAAACAGGAAATATGAGAAAAAAGAAGATAATAACAGAAAAACGCACAAAATATCAGAAAAGCGAAGAAAATATCAGAAACACGAAGAAAAAATCGGAAAAACAAAGAAAATATTAGAGAAAAGGGCAAAACATCAGAAAAACAAAGAAAATATTCGAGAAAAGGGCAAAAATTAGAAAAACAAAGAAAATATTAGAAAAAATGTCAAAACATAAATTTATACAAACGAAAGAATTACGAAAAAATAAAAATACGGGAAAAAGCAGAAACAGTAAAGGAAAAACAGGTCCAATAAAAAAGTTAGAAAGAAATAAAGCTAGAAAGTACGAACGAATTAAAAAAAACATAGAAAAATGGGAGATATTAACAATGGCAAAACGTACAAAACAAATAAAAGAAAAGGTAGAATTGGAAACAAAAATATTAGCATCCAAAACGTGAAGAAAAATAGCCAAAAAGCGGAGACACAAAGAGAAAATGGTGAGAAAAATGTCATAAAAATAAAGGTAGGAGTATCCACGTAGGACAGAAGGAGAGCAAAAATGGGGGACATATTGTGGGAGAAGAGAGAGAGATAATAAAAAAATGGGTGAAATATGAATCACAAAACATGTCTCTCAACTTCTCTTTTGACTGTGTCTGTCTTTTTTTTTGTCCCTCATATAACTACAATTGTTTTTAACCTCCTGCACATCCCCTTCTCCATAATCTTCTTTTTACTTACAATGTACATTTTTTTTATCTGAGGGAGAGTGTCCGTAGGTATGGTTAATGGTCAAAGTTTTAAGTCTTAATAATGTTAACCTTGAAGACACGCAATATGAAGTGGCATATGTACTTTTTTTTTCTGCTTGTTATTCTCTGATTATCATACATATTTACTTGGTAAGTACCAAAAAAAATATTATTATTACCACCACCAACCCTTTATACCACACACAAATATACATAATGCACCTCTTAAAGCAATTTAACAGTACTAATAATTTATTCATCAGCCTGATTTTCATTAGGCAAATGGACAATAATTGTACCTTTAAAAAAATCCTTTCATGTATATTTCCCTCTGTATTTCTCTCTCTCTCTCTAATATAATATGTACAGTAGTCCTTTTTCTTTTATTTTTTTTAATAATGTCCAACCCTTTTTTTTTTATTAATAATAAATGCAAACCGTTACGAATTTTACCAAGTTGGAGGATGACATTGGAGGGATCTTGTTGTGATAGAAAATACAATAGTCTGTATACTAATGCGTATATCTATATATACAGATGTAATGCATATAAAATGGTGGGAATCAAAGCTGTCGGAGCAAAAAAAAATGGGAAAGATTGTGTGAGAGAGAGAGAGAGACAGAAAAAAAAAAGGAATACATACTATAAAGTAGTACAAGTCAACCATCCTCAATGTGAGTGGTCAAAGGTTAAAAGTAAAAGGAACAACAATTATCATGATTGGTCTACGTGGAATCTCTGATTTTACAATTTAATATGAGACGTGCCCCAGTAAGTCACACACATTAGAGAGGACGTAGACACAAAAAAAAAATGTGGGGAAATGGAAAAATAGGAATAGACGAGTAATCCAGAAAGAGAGAGAGAGAGAGAGCGACAGAGATATATAGAGAGACAAAAGATGGATGTATTTACATAGTTACTGTACAATTTGAAGAAAAGCAAACCGAGAAACAGACAGAGAGAGGCCCAAGAGAAGAGAATAAATAAGCAGGACAACAAACAGAGAGTGAAAGTGAAGAAAAAATAGAAGAAAAATAATGGTTGATAGGAAACCAGATAGGAAAAAATAAAGAGATTGGAAGTGAGAGAGAGAAATAAAAGAAAGATGAGAAAGACACGATAACACAGGAGGAAAAACAAAATCAAAGGGAGACATAGGAAAGAAACAAAAAGCGAAGAAGATTTAGGAGTAGAATGAGCAAGATAAGTTGACAGAAACAAGGAGAAAATTAAGAAAACATAGAAAGATAGAAATAAATGGAGAGGAAATGAGCTAAAATGGGAGAAATGTAAAGAAATATAAGGAAAATAAAAGACGAAAACACGGAGAGATCAAAAAAATAGAAAACGATATGTAAAGAGAGACAGAGAGAGAACGAAAAGGAGAAAGGAGGAGGCAGAAAAAGATACAAAAATAGACTGAGAAGAATAAAGAGAAACAGAGAGGCAGAGATAAGAAAGAAAGGAAAAGAAACAGAAAGCGAGAAAGAGATAAGAAAGGAAGAGAGAAAGAGACACAAAGAAAGAAAAATAAGCAGACAAAGAAAGAGAAAATAAACACACAGAGAGAGATAAGAACGAAAGAGAAACAGAGAGAGAGAAAGAGATAATGACAGAAAACGAAAGAGAAAAACAGAATGAGAAAGAGAAAATGAGAGAAAACGAAAGAGGAAAAGAGAGAAAAAAAGAAGGAGAAGAAAATGAGAGAAAAAGAAAGGAGAAAAGGAGAGCAAGTTAGTGACA
>JAQGBT010006441.1:0-12478 GCA_034698585.1 Disparrhopalites patrizii
AGAGATAGAGAGAGATAGAGAGAGATAGAGAGAGATAGAGAGAGATAGAGAGAGAGAAAGACACAGAAAGAGAGGGAAAGAGAGAGAGAGAGAGGGAGAATCCTAGGCGTGTCTCCTATTCCCCCATTCCATCGACCACCACCACTACTGCTTTTTAACTCCCATTAAAATGTCGTGAAATACTCTTTTAATCCCAATGTCTCCTCAAAATCCTTCCATCTTCTTCTCCTCCAGATACTGTCTCCCTTCTCCCTCCACTCCCTTCTATGTCCTCCTGCTCCTCTAAGGGCAATTGAGCAACGGGATTTTTTTTCACGCCATGCAATTTTCTCACCCTCTCCTCCCGTTTTTTTTGGAACGAACTGATCTCTCATGGACCTTCCTCTTTTATGCATTCTTTGCAGTTTCTACCTCCAGCGGAGGACCCTTCCTTAACCTTTCACCATCCTCATTTCTCCCCTCTAAAAGCTCTCATCATTCTCATGAGTTGGACCTTTTCTTATTGGGCGGTCATTTTCAAATGTTTTTTTTCTGGGGGTTTTTATTCCCGTAAGTTGGTATTTCGATATTTGCTTTTTGATATTGTTTCCCCGTTCATGATGTTCCCCCTTTACTTTGCTTTTTCCCTAATATTTCTCCCTGTATGTAGATCTATACCGGGTGGAATATTGTTTTTTTGTCTGTGGGTGGGAGCGCTTGTGCCAATTATTTTTAATGAGCATGTTCAGTCATTCTTGTCCGGTAAAATGAATACTTCCCTCCATCCCATTTTGAAGGCTTGACTATACCTTCTCGCCTCCACTTGCAGCAGTATCAAATGAGGTCACCGGGAGGGTCTGTCCCGGCGAAAATGTCACAAGTTACCGACAAGGCGTCATCATTCTTTACTTTTCCCACGGAACCAAATCACCATCCGAGACGTGGTGGCGGGAAGAGAGAGAGACAGACAGAAAGGATACATATAAAAGGGAAAAAACACGAGGAAAAAGTAAAAAACAGACTTGGACTCAAACCAACGGGATAAGAAGTACGGAGGGGAAATAGGGAGGGAGAAGAAGGAAAATTTCTATATTTGAAACCCGTGAGTTACCAGGGAGAAGGAGGGCCTTTGGGTATTCGTTTGCAGAAGCGTAGGAGAGAGCTTGCCACATCCATCTCAAGCAGTATAATTTGCCATCCATTCAAGTCCGGTGGGAGAAAGTTCAAATATGAAGTGAAAATGGAGGCTCTCTCTCTCTCTCCCTCACTCTCACATACGACCAGGAGCAAAAGGAGGAGGAGGAGGAGAAGGAAAAGGGTGGAACTGGAGAAAGAAGGAGAAAGTAAGAGAGAGACAGAGAGCGAGAGAGAGAGAGTGAAACTTGTGAAAGTGAACATAAGTAGTAGTGGTCAGTGTAGAGAGATTTTCATCTACTCCTTCACTCTTTTCCTCCTCCTTCTCCTCCTCCTCCTCCTCCGCCCTGTCTTTCCTCCCGTCTCACGGTGTCTTATGCAGGGTCGGAGGAGCGGGGATACTCTGGTGACAATTTAGGAACAAAGTTGACTGACAGTTCGATGCGAGTGGGTCTCACAAAAATTGTGAGAGGGTGACAGAGAAGGAGAGAGAGAGAGAGTGAGAGAGAAGGGCACAGAGGGAGAGAGGACGAGAACGAGAGGTAGAGAGAGCGAGAACGGAGGACGGGAAAGAGAGACGTAGAGAGAGAATGGGAAAGAGAGAGGTTGAGAGAGAATGCGAAGGAGAGAGGTAGAGAAAGAAAGTGAGAGGGAAAGAGGAAGGTAGAGAGACAGAGAGTATAAAGAGAAAGAGGGAGGACAAGAGGAAGGTGAAGAGAGAGAAGTGAAGAGAGAAAGAGAGAGGGAATGAGGAAGGTGGAGAGACAGGTAGAGAGAAAGAGGAAGGTGGAGAAAGAGGTATATAGAGAAAGAGAGACAGAAAGTGGGAGGTGGACAGAGAGGTAGAAGGAGAAAGAGAGAGAGAAAGAGGAAGGTGGAGAGAGAGAGAGGTAGAGAAAGATCGAAGAGAGAGAGAAGTGGAGAGATAGGTGGATAATCAAAGAGGGAGATGGGAGGATGTCGAGAGAGAAAGGGAGAGTGAGGGAGAGGTAGAAAATGGCAGATGGATAGAGAGAAAAGAGCGGAAGAACGGAGAGAGGGGGGTGAAAAAGAGAGAATTAAAAGGAGAGAAAGGGAGGAAAAACAAATGGAGGAGGGAGTTTGGGAGAGAATGGGAGAAATCGAGGAGAGTGAGAGAGATGACTAATTGGGGAAAGAGAGAGAGGGGGGGAAAGAAAAGATAAGAAGAGAGAGAGAACGACAGAGTGAGAGCCTGGGGATAGAGATGTCGGGAAAGTGAGAGGGAAAGAAAGAGAGAAAGACAATGGGAAAGCGAAAGGGAGAGAGAGAGAAAAAGAGACGAAAGATAGAGAGAGAGAGAGAGAGAGAGAGAGAGGGGGCATCGAGAGGGTGGGGGAGGAGAAAAAACCTTCATCTTTACACTTCGACCCTAGACAATGCCTTGTCAAACTTTTTAGTTTACGCATATAAAAGAGCTGGCCTTTGAGTGGAAAAAAATTGAGTTCTTGTCGTTTTTTTTACATTCACCCACTATTTCGTCCTCTCCCACTTCCGCTTTGGCTCTTCTATATATTTGTTCCTGGTTTTTTTTTTACTTTTCCTCCTCTCCCTGGAATCACTCCCTCTCCCAATTTTTTCCCCTATCCGGTATTCTTTTTGCTCTCTCTCTCTTTCCCTTTTGTTTTACTCCAAGAGAAAAAAATTCTTTGACTGGTCCATGTGCATCGCCTTGTCGTCTTCTTGGTCTTTCTTCCCACTGCCAGCAGCCGGTCTGGAGACGTACATGTGTATCTGCATACACTTTATTTCCCAGGAGTCCATCCTTAGGAAATAAATAGTGTACTTTGGAATGACATCCGACACTCGCACCAAAGGGAATCTTCCTTGGTTTTTTTTTCTCTCTCTCTCTTTCTCTTTCTCTTTCCTTTTCGCTCTCCTTTTCTCTCTCTGACTCTTCCCTTATAAAAGGGAGAGAGGGAGATGACCCCCTTCTGCCTCCTCTCTTCCTCCCTCTTCTCCTTTGCCACTCCTCTTCCCTTCAAAATCTCTCCATTAACCTATCTCCCATAAAAAACATGTTATAGCCACCACTACTATGCAAGAGACGAGTGGAAAGGCAAAAAAAAACCAAGGCATAAGAACAAGACAGGAAACAATGAGGCCATGAAAAGTACGGGTGAGACTTTTTTTTTTGCTTCTCCCTCCCTCTTAAATTTCTCGGCCTGGTTTCACACACTTTTTAGTGCTTGTTGATGTGTTTTTTTCTTTGTTCGTGGGTGCCTCCCTTCCCCATGGTGGTGCATATGGAGAGCGCGGAGAGACATTGTCCATTTAAAAAGATACAAACATGTGCCGAGACTATTTTAACGCTCCCTTCCATTTCCATGAAATGGGTTGCGGTGAGGCTCCTTTCAGCCTGAGGAACAACAAGCCGGGGAGGGAAATGGCAAGGACCGATAGTCGTGGGAATTCGCTAGGGAGAAAAAAAATTCGAGACGGAGAAAGAAATCTCCAGAAGGAAGGAAAAAGTATACAAAAAAATTTCGGAGGGGAGTTGAAAAGAGAAAGGAAATCTGTTGGGGATAAGAATGACGGAATACTCTAAGGAAAAAGGAAAGTAATTCAACAGAAAAAAAAAACAGGGGAAAAGATGGAAATTTTTTGGGAGAAAAATGGATGGAAGTTTTAACCAGGGAGAAAACAATCCTTGCGCAACCTTGATCAAGAGAGAGAGAGAGAGAGAGATGGCAGAAGGATAAAATACAGAGAGTGCGAAAATTTATGAGGGCGGGTGAAAGGACCACAGAAGGAATTTGGAGAGTGTACAAAATTATGAGAGACGCAAAAAGAGAGAATAAGGATGTATTCAGGAACGGGGAAAGTACAGAGAGAAGTAAAAGGTAGACAGGAACTAATTGTAAAAAAGAAAGCTGAAAATGTTGGGGAAAGGAAAAATCCGAGAGGAAAGTCGACGGTAGTGCGAAAAGACAAAATTAGTGAGAAAACGAGAAAGTTTAAAAAAGGAAACTAGCGAGAAAAAAAAAAGTAAAAAAAGGAAAGTAGAGAGAAAAGAGAGGAGAAGAAACAAGTGAGAAAAGGGGAAAGTCAAGAGAAAGAATAAAATTGAGAGAAAATAAGAAAGTCAAGAGCAAAGAATAAAATCGAGAGAAAATAAGAAAGTCAAGAGCAAAGAATAAAATCGAGAGAAAATAAGAAAGTCAAGAGAAAAATAGAAAGAAATGAAGAAATAATGAGAGAAAAAAGGAAATTATGGACAAATTACTAAAGAAAATTGCAAATTATAGCGAAAAGAGGAGCGCAAGGGGGAAATAAATAAGAAATGGGAGATAACCGGAAAAATAAGAAAGCAATAGGAAAGTATCAAGAAATATGGAGACAAAAGGAACAATTGCGTGAAAGGAGAAATGTTTAGAGAAATACTAGAAAAGGAGAAATCAGAGAGAAAATAAAAAATGAACCGGAAAATTATCGAGAAACGAGGAAAGTGGAGAGAAAAGTTGAACATAGTGAGAAAAAGGGAAAGCATAGGGAAAGGTTGAGAGAAAAGGAGAAAGCAGAGGGAAAGAGGAAAATTAGGGAGAAAAGGGAAGAATTGGGGAAGAAAAGTGAAAAAAAGGAGAGGATTGAGAAAAGAATGAGAGGGCATAAAAAAGTTATGTGGACAGCCATAGCCAAGAGAGTAAAGGGTGTAGGGAAGTAGGTCCAATGACTGCGACAAGTCCCAGTAATGCTACTTACGGGGTGAAAGCCTTCTTGTATGTTTAATGTGTCTAAGTACGAGTTAAATGTGGGAGGATGCTCCCGGCTTCTCTCATCATCCCCTAGAAAATACAAAGGATAATGGCTGCAGTGCCTGTCGCTTGCTCTTCGACTCTCTTCAATATTAAATTATATACGTGGAAGGGGAAATGGAAGCGAGGGAGAGAAAGCGCTGGCGAGAGACACAGAGAGGGAGAGAGAGAGGAAGAAAGCATCATTGACTCCTTACAGACCCTCACACCTGCTTTTCCCCAGTGTCTTAATCATTAATGTTGAGGGTGAAGTTCCAGGGAAGAGATAAGTTTTTAACGGAGATAGAGTGAGGGCGCGAAAAAATTATCGAATGAACTCCTCCTCACCATTACCTCCCGCTTTATCCTCTACCGGCCCTTTTATGTGGAAATCCCTCCAACCTTTCCCGTGTATTCTTTTGCCTATACCATCCCTCTTTTTACGGGCCTATTCTTCCCATCATTGAGATGACCATTTGTCCCTTGACCGAGTTTTTCCTCCTTTTTTTTGTGATTTGACGCCATTTCTCGTGTGTTGGCTTTCCCTTCACCTATCCCTCCACCTCCTCTTCCTTGTCAATACAATTTTGTTTTCAACAGTCCATACTTTCTTTGTTCTAAGCATCATTTTTAATCTTCTCTATTTCTCTCTTTCTCCTTGCCACTCTTGCTTTTTATCTTGCTTTCCCCTACCGCTCTATTGGATCCTCTCTTGCTTTCTCCTTCGACGTTATAGCAATTTCACTTGTTTTCTGCTTTTACTTTACGATCTTAGAAATATTTCTCTCGCTTTTCTTTTTCCCATATATTGCTTTATTCTGCTTTCTCCTATTACATTATATAACTTTCTCTTCACTTTTACCTTCCTCTCTATTACTTTCGCTAATGTTTTCCCCCATGCTCTTATTTACTTTTACGACAAATAGTACATTTCTTACAATTATTTTCTCTTGTGTTTTCTCACTTTTTCAATATCGCTTTCTCCATCTGAATTTCTTACTTGCTCTGCTGCATTATCTCCGGCCTTCCTTATGCTTTGTCCCGTGTTTTCTCTTGCGCTTTCTTCATCTGTATCTATCTCTGTTTGACTCAGGTGCAATAACGCAGCTCATTTCAACATTTAGTTTATTTATATGTAAAAACAAAGACAAGCTTGTCCTTCTAATTGTAATCCACGTCGTTGTGCCCATGAAATAAGTTCTTCCTCCTCCGTTTTCCATTTCTCCTCTGATTTGATTCCAACTTACCCATAGAATGGTAGCAAAATTAGCAGAGTATGAATTGCGGCGTACAAACAAAAACTTGCGTTTTTATAGTTATAGATATAAGGAAGATGACTATAATTATATTCCGAGTTTCCGGATGAGACAAAAACCAGAAGCCATATGGAAATGGGATGTACGGGCTATCTAGAAGGTGCTTCAGTACCAAAAAAAACGAAGAGAAATTGCACAGTAGTGAGTGCCAGTTGGAAGGATGGGGAAATTCAAGTGTTCAACCAGTTGATGCTAGTGTATATTTGATGTGGTGAGAGAGTGAGAGTTTATTAGGAGGAGGGAAGAGATGAAACCACGAGGAGGAACTTGCTCCTGCTACATGTGGAAACAATTTTCTTTTGGGAAGAATCAAGCCCATATATATGTATGTATACATATCCCTTCAGAGGGAGACCCGAGTCCTTCCCAAACTCCCACTAGGGGCAATGGAGCTGGACAAAAAAGGAAAGGTATGGGCCCTCCTCGCATCATCAGGTAACACGAGGGTGTCCAAGTTTACTTTTAGCCAAGGTGAGTTACATTATTCACAGGGAATTAAAGAGGAAGATGGGCTTTTTGAGATGCGCAGGATAAGGTTAGAGGGATGAATCTCTCCTTTGCGGCCCACAATCCTCTCTATACTTACTACCCACGTCCTAATTCCCATAGCCTTTTCTACTTCACTGGAGATCCACATATTTTCCTTATATCCATATATAACTGTATATCCATTAGTTATATCTACACCCATGTGCAAGTTATGGGAGTTCGCCATTTAAACTCTGGGGAAAATTGAGAGGTCTGGCAAGAGTTGAACCAATTCTGACGCCCACGTACATATGTATACCCACGCCCTTAACAGGGTGCCTTAAACTTGTGTTCAGGGTTAAAGTTTTTCGCTCTCTCTCATTCATTCTCTCTGTCTCGCTCTCTCTTTTTCTCTCTCTTGCTCCCTCTTCCTCTCGCTTTCTTTCTCTTTCCTTCTCTTTCTGTCTCTCTTTTTCCCGCTTTCTCTTTCTGTCTCTCTTTTTCCCGCTTTCTCTTTCTGTCTCTCTTTTTCCCGCTTTCTCTTTCTTTCTCTTTCTGTCTCTCTTTTTCCCGCTTTCTCTTTCTTTCTCTTTCTATCTCTCTTTTTCTCTCTTTCTCTATCTTTCTCTCTTTTTTCGGCTTCTCTGTCTCTCGTTCTCTTTCGGTGTCTCTCTCGATTTCTCAGTCTCACTATTTCCTCCTGCTGTCACACTCCCTCCCTGTCTCTCTCTCTTTCCCATATCCCCGTCGACCTCCACCGGAGAGAAGACGTGGAAGGTACGCACATTTTTTGGGGGAAGGAAATGAGTGGTTGGTAAGTAGTTTGATGCACGAGGAAATTGGAGGTAAGAGACTGATGATGAAGATGATGAAGGTGTCTGTGCTCCTTCCCCCCTACAGACCCAGGAGGGTGTACCTTTTATACGTCATGTTATATATTGCATGGGACTTTAATCTTTTTTTAAACTTATCCCAGAGAAAGCTGTGGGGAAAAGTTACAGGGAATGAGAGAGAGAGAGAGAGAGAGAGTGGGAGCGATAGTGGAATTCCTATGCTACTTGTACCAGAATAAACGAATGGGGGGCGGAGGGGAAGAGCGAGTTAGTGAATCCTCCTCATCTTCCCTCTCCGCCTCAGCTTGTGTTTATCAGCTAAAGTATGAAGAGGTGTTTAATTTATTATAAGTTTTTGAGAGGAAAGTTAGGCTGGAGGAAGGGGAGGGGTGGACGAGGAAGAAGAAGATGGGAAAATGTAGAAGATAGAGAGTGTAGAAAGAGGGCCAAAGAGAGAGAGGGGGGAGAGAGAGAAAGTTTGTATGCAAGGGAAGTAGCTGAAGCAGGGAGAAGAGTCTTCCAATGTGGTTTCAAGTGGAATGGAATGAGAAGAGGGTTGGGGAAAGAAACGAAAAGCGGGACGGACCGAGACATAAAGAAAAACGTGGAGAGCGAGAGGAAAAACAAGAAGAGGAAAATTGAGAGAGGAAGCGGAAGAGCGAGAGAGGCAGACAGAAAAACTGAAAGACGGAGAGGAAGAAGAAGAAGACAAAGAGAAAGAGGAAAAGCGATACACAGATAAAGAAGAAGAGAAAATAACAGAGAGAGAGGAAACGAAAGAGAGAAAGACGCAAATAGAGTAGACAAAGAGTAAAAGAATAAGCGAGAGAGGGAAGAAGAAAATAAAAAGTTTGTAAAAGTGGAAAAGCGAGTGATATAAAGAAGAAAAAGGAGAGAGAAAGCGGAAAGCTGAGTGGGAAAAAGAGGAAAAGGGAGAGCGAAAGCGGGAAAGCGAATGAGACAAAGAGGAAAAGTGAGAGATAAAGAGGAAAACGGAGAGAGAAAGGAAAATGCGGAAAGAGAAAAAGGAGATTACGGAGAGAGAGAGAAATGAGAAAACGCAGAGAGAAAAAGGAGAATAGCGAGAGATCAACAGGAAACGGAAGAGGGAGAAAAAGGAAAAGGGAGGTAGAAAAAGAAAAAGGGAGGCAGAAAAGGAAAAGGGAGGCAGAAAAAGGAAAAGGGAGGCAAAAAAAGAAAAAGGGAGGCAGAAAAATTAAAAGGAAGGTAGAAAAAGGAAAAGGGAGGCAGAAAAAGGAAAAGGGAGGCAGAAAAAGGAAAAGGGAGGCAGAAAAAGGAAAAGGGAGGCAGAAAAAGGAAAAGGGAGGCAGAAAAATTAAAAGGAAGGTAGAAAAAGAAGCAGGAAGAGATAAAACGGAAAAGGGAGAGATAAAAAGGAGAATAGAAAGAGAGAGTAAAAGGACAAGGAATAGAGAGAAAAACGAAGGAAAGTAGAAATAACAGAGTGAAATAGGAAAATGAAGAGAGAGAGAAAACAAAGGAGACAGAGAGAGGGAAAACCAGAGTGAAATAGAGAAAAGGATACAGGGAAAGGGAGAGGGAAATAGGAAAGTGTAGAGAAACGGGAAAAGAGAAAGCGAGAGAGAAACAGGAAGAGGATAAGAGAGAGAAAAAGGGAAAGGAGAGAGCGAGAGAGAAACCGAAAGAGGAAGAGAGAGAGAAAAAGGGATGGAGAGAGTGAGAAAAAGGAAGGGAGACTTGCAGTGATAAAACAGACGAGAGAGAAGAAGGAACAAGAGGTGGGGAGAATGAGAAAGGAAAAGAAAGAGAGAAAGAGCGAGTGAGAGAGAGAGGGCAGAGAGAGGACAAAAGGAGAGGGAGAGTGAGAGGGAGAGAAGTAGAGAGTGGGAGAGACGGGTGGTTGAGGGGCATTGAGGAGAGGAAGAAGTTGTAGGAGTGGAAATAGGAGTCGTTGGAAGGAGGGAGAAGAAGCAGAGGAAGACGAATACGGGAGAAAGGGACCCTTCATGTATTTCCCCGAGGATGAAAGTACCGTCCTAATATTCTTTGCCGACTGCGTGACACTTTACGAAAGGTGGTCCCACAAAGGCTGTCACAACGACAAACCTTGATTAGTTGGATTCCCTCGAGACGAGAGTCTGACGTGCTCTGGAAAAAAGATGCCCATCAATTCCCTCTGGAGTTTTCCATTTCTAGGACTTAGTCCCTATTGCCTCTAACCTACACCATTCTACCCTTCATCACATTTCCTAGTTCTACAAAAAAAAAAAAACTCCTCGCGCTCTCTCTCTCCATCTCTTTTTCCTTCTCTTTCTCCCACTCACTCTATTTCTCCCATTCTCTCTCTCACCCGTCACGACCAACTTTCTCCAAAAAAAAAGTGTACTGCTCGTCGTACTGCCAGGAATGGTAGGAGTAAAAAAGGGAAAAAAAAGGAATAGACGGTACGAGGAGGACGACGACGAGCATCACCCCCCAAAAATATTTTAACAGAGGTAAACATGGGTAACCGTCAACTCTTGCTCCATTCATTTCAAATCCATCTTACCACATACACCGCCAAGTACAACACGAGTGTTTTGGGTCCCATTTCCTCCCCTCCGCCCCCTCCGAATTTCTCCCTTGTTCTTTCTCTCCATCCTCACCCTTTTTTCCCTCCCATTCCCTACCTTCCTACCCTTCCCCACCTATCTTGTGATGTCACATGCATACCCAAAAAAAATATATTTGGATAACCTTTTTTCTTTTTTAAAGGAATAGCTAAAATATTTTTCCTCCGCAAAAAATTATGGTTGGACCGGTTGAAAATTTTAAAGGGACGTTATAAAATAGGCCTTAAAATGATCTTTTAAAAATCTTCCTCCCCTTACTACTTCTCTTTTACTTTTTCCCTTTGTATCTCTCCCTCTCTCCGCACTAATTAGTAGCACATGTCCTGCCCCCAAGTAGTAAAACTTTATTAACGAATATAAAAACGAGAGGACAGGGGAGAAGCGTAGGGAAGGAAATTTAATTGAGCTCTATTATACGTTTTATTTATACATATGTATGGATACCTATACATACGTATCCGGGTACAGATGATATAGGCATGTGTATATGGGTATATATACGAATTTATAACATCATGTATGTTCGTCCTCGGAGAGAATGGCACGTATGCATGCCCTACTACATTCCAGTCGATGCCTCCTACCCCCTTGGGGCACTTGCCCCCAAAGGAAGGGAAGTGATGGGCATTTTGGTTCCTCCATGCCAGCACTAGGAGCAGGGCACAGTTAGACGGAGGGAGACGGGGGCCGATGAGAGAGACGGCAAGAGAAGGAAAAAGAGAGTGAAAGAGGGACAAAGGAAAAGGTTTTGTTGAGGGAAAAGAATTATTATTTCAACTACTACAAAAACCGCGAAAAAAGAAATAGCCCCGCAATAGATTTTTTTGGGTGGGAGCGGATGGACGAAGCAAATTAGGGGAAGGTCAAGCCCTCCAAAAAAAAGGGGGGAAAGGAATTGGTGTCTTGAACGGAAAAGTTTTATTGAGCTCTAAGTGCTTCTTGTAAAGACGTTTGGGTGGGGGAGCCGATTATTCCATTATTTTTACAAGGGAGAAAATGGGGAATAACGGGAAGAGAGGAAAGTGGAAACAAGGGGTATTTGAGAGCTTTCTTTTTTTTGCGTCTGTGTTTTTAGGGGGAACTTGCGATTGAGATGGATGTGTGAATGAATCAATGGTGAGGTTATTGGACGTGTTCATACATTACAATCGAGGGAGAGGAAGGAAGGGGGAAAGGAGAGACAGAGAGAGAGTGAGAGGAAAGAAGATGTGGAAGAATTTTTAAGAGGATGAGAACAACTTGTGTGGTATGAAGGGAGGAGGTGGAAGCAGAAGAAGTCAGCTTTGGGTTCAGTTGGGATGCCTGCGTACATTGTGAAGGGGCTCAAGAGAGAGAAAGAGAGAGAGAGAGAGAGAGAGAGAGAGAGAAAGAGAGAGAGAGAGAAAGAGAGAGAAAAAGAGAGAGAGAAAGAGAAAGAGAGAGAGAAGAGGAGAGCTAGAGAAGGATGCTCTCTCTCTCGTCTCTCTCCCTCTCCCTCTCTTCTGGTTTGCTCGGGAAATGAGAGTAGAAGTGTAGAGGAGTGAGAGAATCCCAAGGGACAAGTGGCATTAATCACATTGAGAAAATAGCACTGAGGAAAGAGCCTTTTGGGAGAGCAGTCGGCATGACAACAGCGGTCTGAAATCTAATCGGGAACCCAAATTGCCCAGAATTATCATTTCAAGATGCAAAGAGAAAATACGGTGCAGACCGAAATGGGTTTTAATTGCCAAGGGAATTCCACCTCAAGAATATCCACTGCACTAGTTTTTTTCTCTCTTCTTCTCCTTCTCTCTCTTCACTCTTTCTCTCTCCTTCTCCTCTGTTTCGCTATTTCCCTCTCCTACAACTATTCCTGCACTCTATATCTCTCGCCCACTCTCTAGAGTTTTCCTACTTCCACCAGTACAAGAGACGTTTTTGGCAATAAAAGTATAAAAAAAAGAGAAGAAAAGGGTTTCCTATATAATATTTTCTCTCTCTCTCTCTCTCTCATTTCTACTGTCTCTCTTTCTCCCCATCCGCTATCTACTATGAGCTCACTCTCTCCAACTACTTGAATTGCAAAAGGAATCTACACACACACACGGTAAACTATCAATCCTCCACTGGGCTTCTCATCGGTAAGCGTACGGCAAAAGAGCCATCTTGACTCAATTACGAGGGCCACGTATGACCTCTGACCCACCGTATTACTTATTACTGCTCATGGGTGTATAGTCTCCTCAAGAGCGTATGTGTTTTCGGCTTGACTTAAGTTGATAACGAGAGAGAGAAGCTCTCCCTTCTCATACATACAAACGTTCTTTTCCCCATTGGATATCTTTCTCTCTCTTTATCCCTCTCTCTCTCTTTCGCTCTCTATCTCTCTCTTTCGCTGTCTCTCTTTCGCTCTCTATCTCTCTCTTTCGCTGTCTCTCTTT
>JAQGBT010006442.1:0-12478 GCA_034698585.1 Disparrhopalites patrizii
TCTCTCTCTTGAATTCTCTATTTCTCTCTCTCTTGAATTCTCTATTTCTCTCTCTCTTGAATTCTCTATTTCTCTCTCTCTTGAATTCTCTATTTCTCTCTTTCGAATTCTCTATTTTTCTCTTTCGAATTCTCTATTTCTCTCTCTTGAATTCTCTATTTCTCTCTCTTGAATTCTCTGTTTCTCTCTTTCGAATTCTCTATTTTTCTCTTTCGAATTCTTTATTTCTCTCTCTTTCGAATACTCTATTTCTCTCTCTTTCGAATACTCTATTTCTCTCTCTTTTGAATTCTCTATTTCTCTCTCTTTCGAATTCTCTATTTTTCTCTGTCGAATTCTCTATTTCTCTCGCTTTTGATTTCTCTATTTCTCTGTCTCTTGATTTCCCTCTATCCATCTTGATTCTCTCGTTTTTCTATTTCTCTATTTTGACTACTTTATTTCTCTCTCTCTCTTTATTTCTCCATTATCTCTATTTTTCTCTCTCGATTTCTCTATTTCTCTCTCTGTCTAATCTTCTATTTCTCTCGCCCTTTCGATTTCTCTGTCTCTCTCCCTCCCCATTCGTCTCTCTCTCGCTCTCGAATTCTCTACTTCCTACTATCTTCCCTTTATTTATCTTTTTCTTCCTCACTGAAATTCTTTCCTTTCCTCTCTGCTTCTTTTAAAATCTTATACTTTTTGTTCTCCGCCGTCGGTCACCCTCACTTCTTGTATTTATATCTCTTGCTTTTCGTTGTTCTCAATATCTCTCTCTCCCCTTTTCTGTCTCTTCTCTTTCTGCTCTACATCGTCATTTGGTAATGATCTCATTCCGCACACCTTTTGGAAGCAACTATACTAGTAAAAGGAAGTTTGAAGAGGGGAAACTTTCCAAAGGTTATCGCCAATGACGTCGTGTCTCCCTCCTAACGGCAATGGTCACAAGTTTGACGGAATTGATACAACCATCCTTATAGGATATAAATGTACATATATTACAAACGCGCCCCGTTATTTTCCAGGCTATTCACTCATATTCCAGGTGTATCTATAGCATCGGAAATTCCTTTGGCAATTGTACTTCATTCCGGTCAAAATGGAAGGAAATCTACAGCAGCCGGGCTCGTTTGCTACCTTAGAAGCATATATTTTTTTAACCAGGAAAAGCAAGTCAATAGTCATAACTGTAACAATACTAATATTTCTTGGAAAATTGGCCCAAAAAAAACTTTTTTTGCCCCCAAAGAACGGCTGGAAAAAGTTAATAATCAATTTGGCAATAATCTCTCAAGTTTCAACGGAACAAATAGACCAGGAATTTGTGTTGGATTCGAAAAAAGTGGCTTAAGGCCTGTGTAAATAGAAAACTTTTTAGCCCAGTTTTTTTTCAAGATTGACTTTTCAGTCTGCTTCTACAGATGATTTTGGGAAGGTAATCCCATTTTCAATGGGGAAAGTTCAGAGAGGATTATAACATAAAAATGGACAGGAAATGGCACATAAACGTGTGTTTTTTTCAATAGTACAAAAATGGACGAAATACTATAATAGGGAAAAAAGAAAGGAGATGACAGGTTGACAGGAGTTTTATTTGCTTGAAATTGAACTTCCCCCTCATCCCATTTTTGACTTCATATCCAAATTGCATTTTCGAGGTATTTCTTTTTTTTTTTGAGGAAAAAAATGTAGGCACAAAAGGGTTATCGTCTTGTTTTCCCATTACTTACACACAGACAAAGGTTTTCTATGGAGAAATATCAATATCTTATCCCTTTTATCTCCAGCAATTTCCCGGGGATTTTCCAAAAAGAGAGGAATCGAATAATTTTTTTCGGGGAATTTCATGACGAAAAGTTGCGGGAAATTTTAAAGTGCAGAAAAACCAAACAAAAAGTTTTCCAAATTTTCTTTATGCGTTTTTGTAAAACAATCATTTTTGTATGGGAAAAAAAACACGCATGCCAAATGGGTAATGCGGAATAATTCATATACTAAAATAAAATCGGATTAATTTCAACGCCGCTTATTATTAAGGACAAATTGTCATTGTTACTGTAAATGTATTGGATAGATGGAAAAGTCTGTATAAACTTGTAATAGAGGAAGAAGAAAAGCCTTCGAAATAAATGGGAAAAAAATCAGAAATCTTGAAATTAAATCCAAACGATTGGATATCTTTTCCCGAGGAAATTGAAATATTTTTATTCTCCTTCAAGCACAAAATAATTGAGGGAAAAAAAGAATCAATAAAAAATGAAAGCTCCGTCTTCACATGTCCCGCTTATATAAGATGACATTTTTTTTGCATAATTCCTACCCGAAAAGGCTTTTCTCCAATAAAAAAACCTACAATCTTTTCCGCCTATAGAAATAGAAAAGAAAAAAAAAGTAGGAAAACATTTCATTTCCAATACACAAAACGTCAAGATGAAGAAAAAAAAGTACAATATACAAGTATTATTTATGCTTCAAATACTTGCTTTTACCCCTCGCCCAGAGCGTTCCAGGGGAAAAAAACTGCTCTCGTGACCCCTTCCGCATACAAATGCATGGGCGAACAATTTTGGAGCATGTGAACTTCATCTCCATACAATGGCCTTTTTTTTCTATCCGAGGAAGAAAAACCTATGTTCCCGCTTTCTCCTTTTTTGCCTTTCACTCAGTAAAAAAAATCAGTGCGTAAGAAAAATACTGGGAAAGGCAGGAGGCTTTTTTTCTTTATTATTATGGCCATTAAGATTCTTTTCGAATGAGTGCGTTTTTCCCCGGAAAAGTGGAGAATAAGACAGAAAAAAAGTTGAAGGCACACATCTTAAGCGAATTTTTTTTCTAGGGAAAAATCTGCATTCTTCTTTCTATAAAAACTTTTTTTACCAAAAAAAGTTTCGTGTTTTCCTCCGTTTTGTATAATTTCTTTAGTATAATCTCTTCCCTTTTTTTCAAGGATTTTCCCCTCTAAGAATTTATTCAAGCATTTTGGATATGTAAAAAATTGCGTATTTTTCAAGATGCTCTTTCGTCCCGTGAAATAATTCAATTTCTCCCTTCTTGTGGCTAACCCCAAAATGTATTTTGTGAATAAAATTAATACATTTTCTACTGCCCCAAAAAGAGAAAGTCCGTGACTTTTTTTTTTTGTTTATACCACTTTTTTTGTGGAAAATACCACAAAAAGTTGGAGAAACCATCTGAACTTGAAAAGTTGTTTTGTCTCCCAGGTTATTGACCTCTTTTGTAAATTTCAATCTTGTACAGGGAAAAAATCAATTCAAATGGCCTTTCGACACTATCCTCTTTTTCTTTCACAGAAAATCCCACCCCGAATATTCAATGTAGATTGTTAATCCCACCAAAATTAATTTTTGGATTGTTTATATTAAAAAAAGAGATACAATTGACACGGAATTCTTTTATTAGTATGCCCATTTTTTTTGGGAGGGAAAGTCCAGCTTTTTATTTTGATACAGTCCATCTAAAAAGCCAGGGAAAAAAGGACCCACCCCCTGCTCATGTAGCTAATATTCATTGGGGAATAGCGTGAGAAGTCAGCCTGCCGTGTCAAGCAAGGGTCGTGATTTATTTGGGGCACACGAGCCTCCGACAACATTTTATCAATACCATCACATACACATGAGGAATGCTCAAAATGGAGAGACGGACTGTCCAAAAAAGGGCACCGGACAGACAAAAAAGAAGGAGACAAGGGAGACTAAGAAAGAAAATCGGAGAGAGAAGGAACACGAAAAAATCGAAGAAAAAAGGTAGTCCACTAAGAGAAAGCTCCCGAAAAAAATTGGAAGCAGGATTTATTAATAAAATAAGTGAAAAAAGAATGGGGAAGGTAACAAATGGGAAGAACAATAGGTCCGACAATGACGAAGAGCTGTTTATGCCCGGCCTCCATTTTTTCCTCACCTCCCAATGCCCTAATGGTAACTAATAGTTGATGACTCCATTCACAAAGGCACAATAAGCCTCCTCTCTTTCTCTCTCTCTCTCTTGGAGTTAATAAACACCCCGCAAATTTTTTTTCTGGGATTCCAACGGAGACGATTGTGATTATTTGCACAAGGAAATTGAATACCAGTCGCAGGATATTTTCATAATGTTGTCAAAAAATGGGTACACAGAAAAATAATTCAATAGAACCTCCCCACCTTCCCCAGATGTTCTTTTGCTCAAATTAAGGCAATGTATACATGGAATGCCTACGGTGAAATACTACAAAAGGGGCCTTGCAGGGAACTATCGGAAGTAAGAGAGCTAGTCATGCAGAAACAAAGGCAGAGAAAAAGTGAATTAGAGAGAGGATGCAAAAGTGGAGCGAAATAAAGGGAGAGAGGAAGGAAGAAAAGAGCGGGAAAATCAAAAAATGATGGAAGTATCGGCAAAATGAAAGATATACAAATAATAATAAATAATAAATAAATAAATAAAGATAAAGGAATAATGAGGGGAAAATAATTAGACAAATAAAGAAGGAAAAATATAAAGGACATATTTATTAAGATTATTATTTGTTTAGAAGATAAGATGGAAAAGTGATCGGGAAGGTACGAGAAAACAACCGGAAATGAAGAGAAAATATAAAAGTAGAGACAGGGAAAAGATGCAAATAAAGTGTGAGTAGAGCAAATAGCGAAGGGAAGAAAGAGAAAAAAAAAGTGTAGGAAGAGAAAATAGAGAAGGAAAAAACGAGAAAAATAAAGTGTAAGAAGAGAAAATAGAGAAGGAAAAAAATAGAAAAATAAAGTGTAAGAAGTGAAAATAGGCAAGGAAAAAAAGAGAAAAATAAAGTGTAAGAAGAGAAAATAGATAAGGAAAAAAAGAGAAAAATAAAGTGTAAGAAGTGAAAATGGGGAAGGAAAAAAAGATAAAAATAAAGTGTAAGAAGAGAAAATAGAGAAGGAAAAAAAGATAAAAATAAAGTGTAAGAAGAGAAAATAGAAAAGGAAAAAAGAAAAAACTAGGCGGGAAATAAATAAATGCAGAAATAGGTAATATACGAATAAGAAAGGGAGAAAAGTGGAGAAATAGATGCAGATAGAATACCAGAATTGTAATGGAGAAAGTAAGCTCAATGTTGACGGAGCAGGTAGTAGTATAGGAAAAGTTTGAGTAGAAGGACATGATTAATAGTAAATATTCTTTTGTGTGTGTGTGTGTGTGCTGGAGAAAAAAAATAAACTTGGGGAAAGGAGTGTGTATTTGATTACGTGAGAAAATCCTATTAGAGATATTAGTCGACATATAATAAGTAGTAGAAGGGGTAGATGGGGGGATATGGGGCTGAAAGAGAGAGAGAGAGAGACTGCGACGATTTCAGAGACGACTACTAGTAAAGTATACTGATAACATTTTTTGAAAGGGGGTGTAATAATATAAATAATCAAAAGCTTTCCAGACACTCAGACACGGCTTTTGTTCTCGGAGAGAGAAAGAGAAAGAGAGACAAAGAGAGGGAGAGAAAGGGCCATAGGAGAGCGTGCGATCATTATCTTAAGACAAGTCCCTTTTGTTTTCTTACTCAATTCATGAGCTTTCCCCATGGAAGGGGAAGAATAGGGAGGAGCAGACAAAATGCAATGACTCGTCATTGTTCCCGGGAACAAATTTGAATTTTTGGGAATGTTCCTTAATAAAAAAAAATATTTATTTCGAAAAAATATCAGACTAAAACAAAATTCCACCCAAAACAACAATGGTTTGAGCCAAAAAATGACAAATTTGGTAACAAAAATAAAAATGTCATTTCACACCATGCAAAAGCCGGCGTAAAGTATTGCAAGCCAAAAAAGGGCAATTTTTTCCACTGCAAATATTCGCATGCAAAATATACAATATAAAGCATTGCATTCAAAATAGGGAAATTGAAAAGCTGTGCAAAAGTAAAAAAAAAATGGGAGAGAAAGAGTGCCAAGAATATGTCAAGACGGTATTTGTTAATGGTAGAAATCTGCTTGTGAAAAAATATATTGTTACTCTAACATTTGCAATGATTGTGTCTGAGGAGTGAGGTATACGTGTGTTTTTTTTTCTGTTGACTTGTAATGAAAGCCTTGGCAGCAGTGCTTAGGCACTACACATGTCCAAAGACTTACGGAGACAAATAGGAGCTTTGAGAGTTTCACAATTTCTATGAATTACAGTGAGTGAGACAGGGCCATTTACCATCTTTTGTGCCCGGTCGCAAGCAGGGCGGGTATTTTTTTTTGGTGGCGGTATGTATGTATGTATATACATATATTAGACAATATGCATGTACACGTGGCCTTTTATATAGTACTCAAAGTCATTCATCACCTCCGGAGAAACGTCTTTTGGGTGTATGTTACTACATATCTAAACGTATGAGTAGCTTGTGTGGAGTGAATGCCCCCTTCCTTTCCTAGTCTCGCCTTTTTCTTTCACCTTTTCTCACTATTTCTGTATTTCTCTCAATTTCTCTCACACGTTTTCTCTCTTTATTTTTTTGATTCTCTCTCTCTCTCTCTTCCACTCTTCCTCTCTTTCTCTCCCTTTCTCTCTCTTTCTTTTTCTGATCATTTCTCTTTCTCTCCCCTTCTCTCTCTTGATTTTTCTGATTATTTCTCTTTCTCCCTTTTTCTCTCTCTCTCTGTTTCTCTCTCTTTCTCTCTGTTTCTCTCTCTTTTTCTGATTATTTCCCTTTCTCTCCCTTTCTCCCTCTCTTTCTCCCTTTTGCTCTCTCTTTCTCTTTTTTTCACACTTTTTCTGATTATCTCTCTTTCTCTGTCGTTTTCTGCGTCCCTCTTTTTCTCACTATTTTTCACTCTTTTCCTGCGTCCCTCTTATTCTCACTATTTTTCTCTCTTTTTCTGAATTTCTGTTTCTCTCACTCTTTGTCTCTCTTTTTCGGAGTCTTTCTCACTATTTTTCTGTCTTTTTCTGAGTCACTCTTTCTCATCATTTTTCTTCATTTTTCCGAGTCCTTGGCTCTATTGCTCACTCTTTTTCTTTCTCTGTTTCGTTTTCTTTCTGTCTGTTTTTTTCTGATTCTTCTTTTTTTCTTTCTCTCTGTCTTTCACGTTTTTTCTGTCTCTCTCTTTGTTTCTATCACTTTTTCCCTCGTTCTCGTCCCCCCACCCTTTATCTCTCCCTTCCCATGAATGAATGGCAGCTCTTCGGTCATGAATATTTGTTGGTTCCTGCCTAAATCTTGTTTTTTATTGAAAAGTATAATTTTCGCACCGGCACTATCAACTTGTGGTCATGCAGCTAGTATATGCATATTTGTACATAGTTACACATATTCTGGCTATTTGCATACAAACGCGATTGTACATGTACCTCCAGACTATCTTGGGACGCACGAATCGTTGGTGGTAACACTTTTTTTGTGGAATAATCTTTCTTTGTCACAATAAGGACATAATCTGTATATATATACGGTTTTTGCAAGGACTGTGTTTGGCAGGTCCCTTTTTTGCCCTGGATTTTATGTATACAAGATACAAACTTACACGATGACTCATATTTTCATGCTTTCACTTTTGGCTGCTATTATTCGCCGTAAGCTATCTAAAAAGTTTATGTTATGATTTTCCCCGGTTTCTATTAAGGAGTTGCACATTTTGGGCGGAGGAATTGAATGAAAAAAATCACAAATGCATTAAAAATTTGGTTTCAGGATTTTATACTTGATTTTATTCGAAATAATATCCCATGTTGTACCTGGAACTGGGAGAATGCAAGCCGTAAATAATCCTTCCCGCCTTCAGTTTAAATACTTAGGATGAGAAAGGTTCTAATGATCAAACTTTCACTCTCTCCATCTCTCCCCTCACTGGGCTGTCATGTCACTTAATATACATGTTTATCACAACGAGATGTTCTTTGTTCCTACTTCACCACAGCTGCAAAGCATTGCCGGGGAGGGAGAATTATATCACTTTATTATAAGTAGTGGTAGTGGTGCTACTAGAACAAGTTTACAACCCGGACTTGTGCCATCATGTTCCAACTTCATCTATATTTATTACGCACTCCTTTTCGCCCGGCAAAAAAATACCTCCACCACATGTAAATTGAACAAGCTCTCCAACAACAACTTCTTTAACAACACGCCACTGAAGTAGTGGGAGAGAAATGGAGAGAAAGAGTCCCCTTGCCCACATGGAAAAGTTGGGTTCATTTAAAATAATGAAAATATATCGCGTGTTATTTTAATTTCAACTACGCCTAGCTACGAGTACTCTCCTGGTCTTCCTTTTTATGCCCTTGTCATGGAAGGTAAAATCAGGAGAGGAAGCGGGAATTTGAATGAAAACACGAAAAAAAAGAGGCATATGCTTACTTGTAAGCTTGCTTTAAAGAAGTAGACATAAGCGAAGGAAATCCGATGGAAAGAGAGAAAGAGAGAGAAAGGGAAGAACATTGAAGGCAAATTGGAGAACGGTTGAAACGAAAGAAAGAAGACCGATAAAAGACAGAGAAAGCAGTAGAAGAAATAGGAAGCACGAGAAAAGATAAAATGGAGAAAGAAAAGAGAGATAGAAAGTGAAAATACTAAACAAATTGAAGAACGCAAAGAGAGCAAGAAAGAGAAAATACGAAACAAAAATGAAGAAAGCAAAGAGAGAAAGAAAGAGAAAATAGCCGTCAAAATGGAGAAAGTCAAGAGAGGAAGAAGAGAGAAACTACAAACCAAAAGGGAAGAAGAAAAATTAAAAGAGAAAATGCAAAGCAAAAAGGAAGAAGAAAATACTAAACAAAATAGAGGAAGTGACGAAAAAAATACTAAACAAAACAGAGAAAGAGAAGAAAAAGAAAATGCAAAACAAAATGGAGAAAGACGAAGACAAGAGACAATAGACAAATCGAATTGAATCAAAGAGAAGGCAAAGAAGGAAAAGAGGGAAAATATGCAACAAACTAGAGAAAAACAACCAAACAAGAAATATCGCAAAAGTAAGAAAGAGAGAGAAAGAGAAAGCAAAAAAAGATTACAAAGCGGAGAAAGAGTAAGCAAAGAAAAAATACAAAGCAAAAAGAGAGAAAGCTACGAAAAAGTAAAAAGCATAGAAAGAGAAAGACAAAATGCACAGTAAAATAGAAGGTAAGAGAACCAGCGCAAAACGAAAACAAGGGAGAGTGTGAGTCAAAGAGAAAGAGACAAATAATGCTCTCCATAAATAGTAAAAGTTGGACAAAACGACACAATAATTAACGTCCGTAAGAGGTAACTGTGGACATCCAAACTCGCACACATATGCATGCACGTACAAAAAATGTCTCTCTGAATAATGTCGACACAAATGCACCCTCACACAAAATGCATTTGTTCCCACTTGGTAATTTCCACGCTCCCTCAGCAAAGTTTTTCCGGTCGTAATAATGTTATGAAAAAGCTACGAGGGAGTGAGAGGAGAACTAATTGATCCTGTGAATGCTTATTGGCTGGCGGGTAATAAAGAAAGCACCCACGCACTCCTGGAGAATCAAATGACAGTGAGATTTACACAGTGAAATGAGTGAGGGAGGAAACACGTCCAGGGATGGGGAGATGACTGAATGAGGGAGAGGGCAGCAGAGGATTTACAATGGGAAAGGCCATTGGGAAAACAAGGGGGAAGAGCAATGCATTCCTGCATTTATGTAGACGGAGAAAGCTTAAAGAGAAGCTTTTGCGGACCGTAAAAGGAGAAGTGAAGGAAAATGAAGTAGGGAAAAGAGGTAAAATTGGGAGAAAGAAAAACCCGAGAGAGACAGAGCAAAGGAGAAACAAAGAGACAGAAAAGGTGACAAAACGAAGGCGAAAATAACTAGAAAAAATAGTACGATTTAATCCAGGAAGAGATAAAGAGAAAAAATTAAAGAGAAAAGTCCGAACTGGATAAATGGAAGACGGAGATCCTCAAAGAAATTGAGAAATGAAGAAGAAAAACGACGGAAAAGAGAACCAAAAAAGCGAGGGTTGATGCCATCAATGAAGATCATACCCAAGAATTTTACGACTCTAGGGGAGCGCCGCCTCCTCAAGTATTCCTCCTTTGACCAGCACCAAATTATTCCTTGGTATTCTGCCTGTCTGCGGGCAAAAGAATTCGATGCAACTTATCCAAGTAAGGTTAAGGCCTCCACAAATAAGTACAACCTTGTTTCTTTGTCCCTTACAGCGGTCCGTTGTTACAAGGTAGAGAAACTTTCAACGAAATATGCCAAGGAACGTACATGGAGGAGGAGAAAAGAAGAGAGAGAGAGATGGATGGTTGCATACGTCAGACTTGTCCATGGACAAAGTTTGTTGTTGTTGCTGTTGCTTCTCAAGACCGCCATCAGCCAGCCAAATAAAATGTGAGTGCTGGAGCGTATATGCACGCATTTGGTCATTGGACTGCATGTGTGGACAGAAACACCGAGTTTCTCTTTTGAGAGAGCAGCTTCCATTTTCTTCTCAGTTCCTCTCTCCCCTTCTTTCGCTTTCTCTCTCTTTCTCTCTCTTTCTCTCTCTTTCTCTCTCTTTCTCTCTCTTTCTCACTCTCTCTCTCTTTCGCTCTCTCTTTCTCTCTCTTTCGCTCTCTCTGTCTTTTTCTCTCTCTTTCGCTCTCTCTTTCTCTTCCTATCTCTCTTTCGCTCTCTCTTTCTCTTTCTATCTCCCCATTTCTCTCTCGTCCTCTCTTTCTTTCTCTTTGTTTGTTCTCGCTTTCTTTCCCACTTCTTTGCTCTGTTTTGATATCGCTCATTTTAGTTGTATCTCTCCTTTTCTTTCCGTTTTGCTGGTTTTATTTTTATATATCTGTTTGTTTATTTTTTTACCTCACGGCTTTCTCCCTTCTTAGATTTATTTTTTCACTCTATTTCTCCTTCACTTTATATATCTCTTTTTCTTCTATCTTCTCCCTCACTTTATCTCTCTTCTTCTCATTCTCATTTTATCTCTCTCTGTCTTTTAAGCTTTATCTCTCTTTCTATCTTTTTAGCTCTCCCTTTCTGGCTATCTCTCTCTCTATTTCTTTGTCTCTATTCTGCATTTTCTCTCTTTCCTTTTCTGTTTACAAGTTTCTGTTTTCCTGTCCACCTTCTGTATACTTTTAGTCTTCATTTCATTTGCGTTTGCTGTCTTTTTGTCCATGGGACAGCATTCCCTTGGATCTCGTGCTTATTGAAAGTGCAATACGAGACCGCAATGTGGTTAAGTCTATGCATGTCCCGAGTCCACTCGTCTTTGTTGAGGAAGCAAATAGTCTGTGTCTGAATAAAAAAAGAAAATGGGTACTTGTCGGGTTTGTGCAGGAAAATTCTATAAAGAATGGCTTCGAATGCAATAACTCAAGTAGGGATGCACTCGGGTAATGCTAACGGGATGGGCATGCACTTAAATTTCCCGCGAAAAAACGGACATTTGTTTTGGTGTTGATTCTTGTAGCAGTCTAAATGCATTTGGACGAAATGGATTACTGTCATTGTGCAAGAGCAAGGATTTTTGTACTTTTCTTTCTGTGAGTCATTTGTTCTCTTTGTTCGTTTTATTTTCCCACCCAAAATAATATGAGGTGTATGTTTTAATTTGTTTTTTCCTGTCTCTGATTTGACTTTGAATATGTATTTTAGATGTATATTTCTGTACAAACATTGTGCAAACTGATTTCATCTTTTCAAATTCAGGCAAGTCCAGCTGGAATTTCTGTGGAATGTGTGCAGTGTTGACTTTCTCCCGACGACATTCTTTCATGTCCACTCACATTCTCTCTTTATTACTTTCTCTGCCAACTGTCCAGGGCATCTCCCTGTTATTTCATCTTCAATCTCTTCCCAACCGTTTTCACTTTTTTTTTTGGTTTCCAAAGCTTTCAACATTCCACCTTCTTTTCCACTGACTTTTCTCTGTAACTCTTAAAAGCGATGTCCGCTGTTCACAGTAATGTGTTTGTGTTAGAGTTTAGGGAGAGCTACAACTTTCTCGGCAAAATGTCTCCTTTTCCGTTTCTGTTTCATCGTTTTCTCTTGCGATCTCTCTAAAAGACTTCTCATGACTCTTTCCCACTTTTCTTCTCGTAATCATTCTCCTCATGTGTCTCTCTCCGCACTATATCTTCAGTTTACTTTCCCCGTCCAGTTTTCAAATTTGAGTAAGTGCACTTCCCTCACAAAGGAACCACAACATTGAAATTGATTTCCCTCACACGCCCTTTTCTTCTCGTATCTTCTTCTTTCACAGTTCCAGTACAACTTTCATATATTTTTTTGGTGGATTTCGCTCTCTCTCTCTCTTAAAAGGGTGAGCCCCTCAATGTTTTTTATTATGCTTGTTATCCCGATGACCACCCTTGAAATACTTTTACTGTTACGAGATGACTGTTTGTGTAGGAAGGGAGGTCGGTGAAAGCATTGGGTTGTTTGGCCTTATGTATACACTAAAGAGGTACAGATTTTTTTTATCATGGCAATCTTTGTATAAAGTTTTATGGGTTGAATGTTGGAAGGTTGCTGCGAAAATCAAAGACCTCTCCCTCTCCCTCTCCCTCTCCCTCTCCCT
>JAQGBT010006443.1:0-12475 GCA_034698585.1 Disparrhopalites patrizii
AAGCGGATCCAAGACAATGTGGAAGAGGGACACTTGAAAAATTACGTTTGACCCCTATAACGACATTCTATGCTTTTCTTCTCTGCTTTTGGTAAGTATTAATTATTATAATAATTACTATAGAAATTATAATTTATAATTAATGTTTTTGGTGCCATGCAAAATTTGGAAATGCAAATGATTCGGTGCTTGTTGTTGATAATGTAAACGTTGTGACTGAACAAAGTGTTGGAAAAACGAACCCGTTTAGTTTGCTATCTTTTTTATTATTTCAAAAACATTCTGATTTGAATTGTGTTGATTTGAAACAATGAAACAAGTACAAAAAACGTGAGAGAGAGATTAACGTGGGATTTTAGCTAACAAATGCAGGTGTGGTGTAGAGTGGAGACTGATTGTACCTGGGTGTTAGTGTATATATATATATATATATATGCAAAAATAAACCCCAAGTAATTGTGTACATTATTTGCGTATAATATGGTCTTGGGGACAATTAAAGTAATTTAGAAGCATAGTGAACTGCGCGTCACGGGCCACTGATCAAACACGACTGCAAAAGTTAATAAATCACGTTAGAATTTCCTGGTTCTTGCGTTGCCAAATCATCAGGAAGGAGATTAAAAGCATAAAGTAATTACGTTTTATTTTTTTTATAATTATGAATTGCGTGATTCTAAATTCAACTGAAGGGAATGCTATAGTGTAGAGCGAGCTATAAACGATTTTTGGGTAGAGTTTGCGCCTGCACTTGAAACGTTAAGGAAGCATATGTCTGACATTTGTCTTTTGTCCACCGCGCGGATGCATTGATTTCGAAATTTTTCTTGAAAACGTTCCGACTAAAAAAATTTGGGAATCGTCTTAAACAGAGTCTCAGAAAAATCGGGTGTTGTGGGGAGATGTTATGGCGGAGGCGCTGATTTATTGACCTTTGACTTTTGAATGATTCAATTCGATTGGTAAAACAGCAGAATTTGTATGCATTTAAATTTCTAGCAATAAATAATAAAGTTGTTTTTGGTCAATTCTGACAACTGCATGGTGTTGATTCTAAACACAAACACTGATTGTCATATTTTTGCAGCAAGAGAAGTCCGTGATGGGTGTTTTACCCAATTTTTCATTTAATTCGACGCTATAAACAACTTTATGAACTTATTATTGTCCGTGACGGCAGAATGAAAACAATCGATTCTGCCAAAATACCGATTTTTGTACTTGACGACGGTGAAGCGCCGTAACATTTAAAATTTGGTGGGATCTGGATGGGCCTTATAGCTTTCAATTCGGTTGACAACAAAATTCTGCGTAAGCATGACACTTTCGTATCTTGTTTTGCTCTTTGTGGCTTTGGCTGCATACACGGGTAAAAAAGTGTATTTTAGGTCCCTGTACATTCAAAATAAATTTTCACGGAGACGGGGCTCCAACGCTCCAAGGACATTTTTATTGTACTGTACGTGTACACAACAATAAAATGATTTAATTTTACACAGGTGTGCGTATTACGCTCATTATATGTAGGTACATATAATACATACTATTATGAATTATGACTACAATACGGATGTGCGTATATGTAATCTATGGAACTACTCCACTCAGTAATAAAATAATAAAGATCTGCATAGCACACAATACTTGAAAATTCAATCTAGGCCAACATCCGATTTGATCAAGCATGAACAATCCTGTTACATATAGCGTTCTTTATGCACAAAAAAATAATTTAAAAAATATATATTTAATCTACAGGAGGCCATGCTTTCCTGACATCACTATGCAGTCGTTCTGGAACCCATTCACAATATTCTTTCAGCAGGTACTTGGAGTCCTTCTCCCAAGCCTTTAACAACATAGAATTTGAATCTACTCCTTCAGAAGCCAATCCTTGTAACAAGGACTGTGTGCGAGGCTGGAGTTTTGCCCAAGATTTGGTCATTGTGGAAGGTAATGACAACAACGAATCTCGCCATCGCTTTAATTTGTGAAAAACATCTCCTTCGAGCAGGAACTGGGCGAAATAACTGTACTTTTCCACACCAGACGGATGTTCAATTTCGGTCACGGGTAATTCCCATCCCTGCTTGCCGTAGGTACTTTTGACGTGGCATTTAACTTGCCCCTCCACGGGGTCGTAAAACGGAGGAGGTTCTTTCAAGGGCTTGTCGACACGACACAGTGTTGAGCAAAGGCAGAGGATCCATTCTGGTTCAATAGCTATGACACCTCGTAGGTACACTTTCCCATTAATTTCAAAAGCATCTTGGTACGTTAACCATGAAGGCTGAGACTTCTTGAGCACCGACATGCTGTGGATATAAACTAGATCTTCCATTTCTCCGCACCTGTAAGCAACACGAATGAGCACATGTAAAATAATCAGGCATTGCAAACTGCAAGAGCAATTAAGTAACTCAAAACATTTACTTGTAAGCGTATTTGAATTTTCGTGGATCTTCTTCGCCGCTACTGATCTCCTCGGGTTGTACCTTACGAGCTATTCTATCGGGAGATCCACTCAAAATAATTTGACGTAGCATAGTTGCTTGCTCGTCGGTTGGGGGAGGCAATCTAGGATTGAGGTCGACCTCTTGTCGATCAGCCACCAGTACGTTAACGTTATTCGTCAGCTGCTTCCTTAATTTTCTAATTTCTACCATGGCTTTGTGTCGTAAGCCCATTTTAAGACAAAACTCAGGGGAACCTCCATCCAATTCGTATGCTTCTGCGGCTTTGATGAGTACTTTTGCATCACCTGCGATGTAATTCACAAATCCTTAGATTGTTAAAAAAATCAAACAAAAAAAACATTTTATGTCTTAATAAATATTTACACTTACCTAAGAGAGCAGAAGTTCCTACACCAGCCCATCGTTTCCTCACAGATGTCCATTTATCCTCCAATTGTTTATCCCCTCCGGCTTCAAGAAGTACTTCCTGCAAGAAATTACACACACTAAAATTGCAAATTCTGTCATTGTAATTCAAAATAAATTATTAAGTTTGACACGCATCCAATATAACTAAACTGCACAAGTACCTGAACCGTAAATGCAGCAGACAACAAAACCATGTACTCTGTGAGTGAGTGTGTAAAGCTCATCGCCAACATTTTTGCAAATCTTGGGCCAACTGGAAACTGGGCCATAGTTTTCCCCAAAGGGGAAATTATTGACGGTCCAACAGCTTTCCGTCCCACTCCTTTCTTCGATTGGGGCTCTAGGGCACCTAGGTGCATTAACAGTTCTTCGGCCACTGTCAACTGCTCGTCGTCCGGTGCAGTGGGATATGGAAAATTTTTGACTTGGTCGATACCCATGGATTTCATAAGCAGAACCATGTCATCCACTGGGCGCAATTTGATTTCTGGCGTTGAGTATTCTTGAAATTCGTTGTGAAATACTGCCGAAGAAAAAATTCTGGGAAAGCCAAACCGCACACTCATTATATTGCTTCAAGATTTTTATTAAAAAACTCATCCAAAAGCTTTATTGACTGAGTAAAATACCAACAAAACAGAATATTGCATACCTGTAACAATGACCAGGTCCTAACCTACCAGCTCGACCAGCTCTCTGTTCTGCGGAAGCCCTGGAACACCACATGACTTTGAATGTCTGCACTCCCGTCACCTTGTCCCAAAGTTTGTCCTTTACTTTCCCCGTATCTACCACGTACCTAATTTACACAAAAAGAAAACAGTTGTAACACTAAAATCTAACCCCAAGAATTTGCGCCAAAACAATCCGTGAACAAACTAAACTAACACTAAGGATGAAATAGTGAATTATTGTTGATACCTTATCGAAGGAATAGTAAGAGAAGTTTCAGCCACGTTAGTAGTAACAACGCACAAACGACTGCCTTCCGGAGGATGTTCGAAAACCTACAAGTGTCAACAAGAATCCAGTCAAGTTGTAATAATTTATTGTTTAATTTTAAATTAGAAAAATAAAATACACATTTTAGGAAGTACTATGTACCTTCTTTTGTTCTGCAATAGGAAGCATGGTGTATAATGGAAGTATATGCAGCGGTTCTAATCCAGTAGTGTCAATATCAACATTCACCTCCTCCAAGTCACTGTCTTCTGAATCGTCGTCATCCTTATCCCCGCTTTCAGAAAAACTTACCTTAATTTCATCCAAGTTTACTGCCCGAAGCAAGGACCTTCCATTTGCGCCTTTCTTTTTTCTCTTCCAGCTATTCCCCTGACTGTCGTCGGGTTTCGTTTTGTCGGTATTAGGGCACAGTCTCTTAAGATTCTTGATAACGGTCATAACCTCCTGTTGTCCCGTTACAAATACAAGAATACCTCCACGGGGTAATTTTTTGTGAATCTGAATAACCTTTTTAACTGCTGCTGCAATGTAGTTTTCGGGAGTGGTTCTACTAAAGTGCATTTGGACAGGAAATTGACGAGCAGGAATGTGAACAAACCCTGGTTTGGTTTTAAAAAGGTTAGTATTCTCCATGAAGTCACTTATTCTCATCGTGGCAGACATGACGACAAGCTTCAAGGGCTCGCCTCTCTTTTTCCTGGTCGCCACGCAACGAGAGAGTAGACCTGCACGAAAGTTAGCGTTTTTATATGTATATTTTTTATTTACTTGATGTTTTAATTTGTAATTACTCATTAAAATAATTAATTACAACTACAATTACCTATTAAAATGTCAGTAAACAGGGACCTCTCGTGGGCTTCATCAATACACACTACAGAGTACTTTTTCAACAAGAAATCACTTCCCATTTCTTTCAGCAAAACCCCGTCAGTCATAAACTTTATCTGAGTTTTTGGGGATACCGTGCCATCAAATCGGATCTGGTAAGAGACTTCATCAGAAGTTAAACTCAATTCCTGGGCAACACGCGCTGCCATTGATATTGCAGCAACACGCCGGGGCTCAGTAACTCCTGTGAAAATCAGTTACAAGTATTAATACACATTTTGATCCATACTGACTTTATACCTACAAGATGTACATCCAATGAACGGAAATGTAAGTTAAAGAATTGTGTTAATGTCCTTGTAATTACCAATTATTTTCCCATCCGTTGCGTAACCAGCTTCATACAAAAATTGAGGCACTTGAGTGGTTTTACCACATCCAGTTTCTCCGGCTAGGACCACGTATATATTTTCCGTAATTTGCTCCATCACAGCCTGTTCCTCCGGTATGATGGGCAACTTGGAGCGCACATTATTTATTTCAGGGCTCCTAGTGACATGAACAACTTTCTTCTTATCCACTTTCAAATCTACTGTAAGTGCATCGCTAATTTTTCCCTTCGCCTCTGGTTGTCTTTCGATTGTCTCCTGACGGGTTTCTTCCGGGTCGGTTTTGTCATTAGACTCTTTGTTTTTTTCCGCCGCCTTGGCTCTAGCCCGTTTCAAGATCCTTCCAGCTTTGCTCGCTCCAAGGGTCGTTTCAAACTTTCTCTTTCGTTTCTCTTCCTCCTGTTCGCCACCTTCGATATAACCTCCAGCAACGACCACAGCCGAGTCTACTGCAGCATTATTGTCGTCCTCTCCATTTAATGACAAAACATCCTCATCGACATTCTGGTCTTTATCCTGAGGGATGTCATCTTCAACTTGATTCTCAACCTGATCAACCATGATTCCGGATTCGGATTCCATTTCCACTTCTTCGTCTTCTGATGATGGGGAAGAAGATTCGGAATCGAAGCCCAGAACTTTAGGATCCTTCCCCAACTTGTCTCCACTGGCGGTAAAGCGTCGGCTCCAACTCAAATATTTTTGTTTGTTGGCAACAATCGCCCCACTTTTCTTCCAGCCGGATTTGACATTCTTGACACTTTTGCCCCGGGAAATGCTGGATACTGCCTGTTTATTAGACGACAGAGCTCGGACACCTTCCGTTTGAACTTTGACCAGTGGAGTGAGGGCATTGTAGGTTTCCGCAGGTAATTGGTAATTCTGTAATTCAGTCACTAAATCCGCTCGATTACTCTTCTTTTCCCGTCTCTCCACAATCTTCTCCAGCTTTTTCCGTTGCTTCTTCGACAAGAATTTCTCCCTGGCGGTTCCAGCTTTCAGTTTCTTCACTGTTTTCCTCTTCTTCGAGGGCAAGACCAGTGCATTGGCTTCATCGTATTTGTTAACATCCACGTCAGTGAGGTCAACCTTGATCTGCAAAAGGACAAAAATAGAAATAGAAAAATTGCCTAATTACCAAAAGCACAGACTATTTTCTACAGGTTTTTCAAAATCAAATGCTCCCCCACCGATTCGAGCAAGAGTGGAATAAGGGTCAAAAATTAAAGAAAAAAATGTCAGAGCTGAGGTCAAAAGCTACCTTATTGGTTTCCGATTGATCCACGGATATGTCAATTTGATTGCGGGCACGATTGTTGAAGCGCCTTCCTTCCTTCACTTTCTTCCCCATTTTTAATACAACTTACGTTTCTACACAAAATCACAATTGTATTTTTTTAAACAGAATTTTGAAAATTTTGTAAAATTACATTTCAATTTTTTGGACAGGCACAAAATACAAGTGGATATGGCGACGACGACGACACATGGACACACACATGTTATGATTTGATTCTGGCGCCTTCGCTTCATGCACGTGGGCCTGATACGCAAGGATAAATGCATTTGGACACCTTTGGCCCTTTATGTGAAAAACCAAATAAGTCAGGTCAAGTCAAAAGGTCATGCTTGGCTTAATGGGAGTCTTTAAAGGACACTCATTTAAACATTTTAGTCCTTAATGAGCATTTAGTGCCCTTGTCCAAGTACTTAATGGTCTAATAATAGGGCCATGACCAATTCCAAATCAGCTCCTAAAAATGAACAGTGCCACTTTTAGCTACATTATTTACGTCACATTTGAGGAACCCTCAATTTCATCATTTCATCTATTGTTATTCCCCAAGACATTCATAGAATTCAACAGCAGCAAATACATAGATGTGAATTCACTCCAAAATAGCATATTGTTGTCGGTTTCAAAATCATTTTTTAGAATACAGAATACACCGAATATTCCGAATTCGATGGCATAAGAAATCTCTCAAACCGGTCAAGCGGGAACTGTATTACATGATAATTGATAAGATAATATGTAAATAGATATGTACATGTGATGCCTTATAATATAATACATATAAAATGATTACTGAATATGGTAAAGCAAGTATTTCACAATGGTTTTTATTCAATTAGAAGATACACAGGAAGCGATTAGTGATTTAAGAATAATTTTCAAAATCATGCATGGTTCTTTTTGTTTTTTTTTAGTTTGAAAGGTTGCATTTTTATTCTCGGTAAAATGTCGTAAAAGAACGTCCGGATAAACAACATCCACGAGATTCAGACCATCTCCAGCAAAATGGGAATTCACAGAAGGACAGTCTGAGGTCAACTCAATCCATGTCCGGATCATCATCATCCAGCTCCTCATCACTCACCTCATCCGACTCCACGAAGACGTCCTGAACCCCATCGAAGATGTCCTGGACGGCCCGGCAGGCGGCATCAAAGACCTTGGCGGACGTCTCCGTCACCTCCTGAGTGTGACTGTGGATCTCCATGGACTTGATCCCGATCAATTCACTCAGGCCTTCTGGGACAAAAATGGGGATCTTCGTGGGGTCCTTCAGCTCCTCCTCCGCCTTGGCATGTGCCGCAGCTTTTGTCTCCGCCACATTGGCAGGATTCAAATTTCCCTCCACACAAGAGAGGAGGAGGGCCTCCTCCTCCTCATTCTTTTCCTTAGGCTCCTCCTCCGGACTCACCCCCAGGGATTGTGGGGGTAGTTTCCTCTTGGACTTCGCCTCCACCCCTTTGTCCAAGGTATTTAAGGATTTGGTGGGGTTAATTTCCGGCATCTCCTCCTCTTTCGTTCGGCCTTCCTTCTTGGCCTTCTCCTCCTCTTTATTGCCCTTCTTAGGACCCTTGCCCTCCCCTCCGGGATGCTCCTCCTCCGCCCACTCCTGGAACTCGTCAATGTCCACCTGTCCAAATTTGACCTCGGAGACGCTCCTTTTGAGTTTGGATTTGAGGGAAGTGGTCGTTTCCTTATCCGTCGCACTCTCCGCGCCGTCTGGAGTCGCCGCGCCGGTGTGGTGCGACTCGTCGCCACCCAATTTTCGCTCCGACTGAGTTCGGATAATGGGTTTGATGTTGATCTTCTGGGAGGTGGACTCACTCGCCGCATCATCACTGATCCCTTGGGAACTCCTCTTGTACTTGTATTCATCGTCCATCATGGAGGATCCTCCCCGACGATCCTTCTCCCGACTCACGACCAGCCGGACGGCATCGTGGATCATCTCGTCCACGACCTTTAGACTACTTTGGACCACGTCCTCCCCCTCTTGGAATCGCTTGGTCAACTCCGGACCAATGATGTCCAGGACCTCCTGGACCATCCCTTTGGAATTGAGGATGGCTTCCGTGACTTGGGTCGCGACGGCGTAGTAGCGTCCGTGCAGGTCCACGACCTTCCTCTGCGCATTCTCACGACTCACCTGGGGGAAGAGGAAGCTATGGACGAGGTCCGCCGCGATCTCATCTTTGTCCACGGATTCAATACTGAGGGCATTAACAAGCCAATGATTTGCTTTTGATTCCTTTAATTTGATTTGCGAACAAGAAATCTCCGAACAACACGAACGAATTTGCGAATAACAAATTTGCGAACAACAAATCTCCGAACAACACGAACAAATTTGCGAATAACAAATTTACGAATAACAAATTTGCGAACAACAAATTTGCGAACAACAAATTTGCGAACAACAAATTTGCGAACAACAAATTTGCGAGCAACAAATTTGCGAACAACAAACTTGCGAATAACAAATTTACGAACAATATTTCCCGCAATTAAACTCCCGCTCTTCGGAAGGAATTTCTAGATTTAAAAAAAAATACAAATGTATTAGTTTGTTGTACAAGAAAATATTTTTAATACGAACTTGGCTTCTAGATTGTAGGCGGCGTCATTGACGGTCCTCGCCAATTTCTGAACATGCTTCCGAGCCCCTTCGTCCGCCACCCGGTGGACGGATTCCAGATAAATGTCCTCCAAGTACATGTCTATCGTCTGCTGATGAACGCCGATGACCTGCAGATAAACATTAAAAATCCGAAAATTCTGGTTTTTCTTTCGAGTCGTTCGGCGAAGATTATAATTTCTTCAGCTAATAATATTCCGTTTACAGTCAATCTCTTTATAACGGACATTCTTATATAGGTTTTCGCGTCATAAAGGTGTTCGTTAATCCTTAATGCATAGATTTTTTAAATGAGAAAATCAGCGACATCAATGACGGTGCTTTAATAACGGGGTTTTCTCCATAACAGGGAATTTGAATTCCCAGCGGGTGATAATTTTTCACTGCAACGGTTTGAGGCCCGCCTTTGAAAATACTGTTCACACTTCGCACTATAACGGGCTTTCTCAAGGTTTGAATCTCCCGCGGTCTTTTCACGTTTTTATATAACAGATTTAGGCCACGCCTTCGAATATTTCTCTCACTATAACGGTTTTTTTTACTTTTTGTCAGACTCCACAAGCTTACGTTTTTTAAAGCAGTTATTGCATTATTTCTTAACGGATTTTTCCCATATAACGGTTATATAGAGAATTGACTGTAATGTCAATGACGGATTTTAAAGTTTACAAAAAAAAAAATTGTTTTACTTGGCGCCAGATTTCGTCATTGGCTCGCATGCAATCCTCCTCTTTCTCCCGACGGCCCGCCTCAGCCGCCTCCAGCATCCGGCGCTCTCGCTCGGCCATCATGCAGAGGGCGTGGATCTTGCGCTCGTCCAGTAAGCGCGTCATTTCCTTCTCCAGGAAGTCCATCATGTACGCCAGGGCCTCTCCTTCCACTTGCTGGACCAGCTCGTCCACGGCATTGTTCTGACGGACATATTTTTCATTTTATGGCGGATTATTGCATAACTTTTTTTTTACAAAAGTTCGTAATTTTTTTAACCATAATTTTACCAAGATTTTAATTAATTTTAATTAATAAATACTTGAGCATCCGAAGACGCCAATTCCCGTTGCTGCTGCTTAATGGCCAATTTCTCGCCCAAAGGCTGGAGAGAGCCGAAGGGATCACTTTCGTACGCATCCCGCAATTGCAAGATGGTGTCCATGTTATTCTCTGCCTCTTGCCTCAACTTGGAATTGCAATGACACCATTTTACTTTTCTTTCTCCCCATTCATTAGCAGAAATGCGGTTTAAATGTGTGTTAAATAAACGGAAGGATTTAATAATTACCAGGGACTGGACGGCTCGCCCACGAATGAGAGTCTGGAGAATGACAATGGCTTCCTCCTCCTCGTTGTCATCACAATCCAGTTCCTTTTCTGGAGTGGAGAGCCTCCGGACACTCTTCATGATCATGGAATTGAGCATCTCGTCCTCCCCGCTGTTCCTGTTTGGTTTGCACACGTCTGGACAAAAACGAATCAGGCTAATACATGGGATAGATATTTTCTTCTGGAGAAAAAGCTAGAAAGGCATGCTGTATATATTATGAATTATTTTTGATCCAAAATCATCCAAGGCTCTAACCTCTGAAGGCTTCAAAGCAATCCTGGAGTCTCTTCTCTACCTTCTGGACGGACTTGGGCGGGCGGATGGCTTTGATTTTCTTGGAGAATTCTTTCAGGTCAAAGGTGAGGTGCTTTTTTACGAAGGATTCCATGTCCGTGAGATAGGTCAGGGCTAAGAACGATATTTTTTTTTAAATGAAGCTGGTAATTTTTTTTGGTATTAATTAAATCGTTGGAATCGTTTTTGGAATAAAACTGCTTTTGTTTCGAATCACATTGTTCGTTTTTTGGGGAATAAAATTACTCTTTTTTTGGAAGAAGAAAATTGCTCTTTTTTAGAAGAAGAAAATTGCTCTTTTTTTTTGGAAGAAGAAAATTGTTCTTTTTGGGAGGAATAAAATTGTTTTTTAGGGAATAAAATGTTTCTTTTTTGGGATATAAAATTGCTCTGTTTGGGGGGAATACAAATGTTCTTTTTTGGGGCGTAAAATTCTTCTTGTTTGGGGAATAAAATTGTGTTTTTTGTGAGGAATAAAATTGTTCGTTTTTGGGGAAAGAAAATTGTTCTTTTTTGGGAGGATAAAATTGTTCTTTTTTGGGAGGATAAAATTGTTCTTTTTGAGGAGAAAAATTGCTCTGTTTTTAAAATAAAGTGAAATTTTTGGAATCAAATTAATATGTTTATACAAGTCTGGTTTTTTTTAAAGAAGGACAGAATTTACTTTCATAATCCCGATGCACCGTGAACTGATATTCCGGAGCATAGCCCAATTGATCAATATTGCGTCCATTGCGCGCCAAAGGGGCGTAAATGGAGGATTCCATGTCAAGATAATCGAGAACAACATCCCGTTTAAAGGTTCGATCTCCGCTCCGGTATTTTCTCTCCAATTTTCGAAGTTCTACATAAAAAATATTTCTACGTTAAAATTTTTCTTAAATTTAATGGATTTAAAATTAAGAAAATGAAATGAATGGCTTTAAAAAGTATTTTAACTACATTATTTATGGTATTTTAAATGTAATTTTTAATTCCCATTTAATACCACGTCACGTTCTATCCTAAATTAAATATTTTCACAGGTATATAATTTTGCATAAAAAATTGAGATAATTTTTTGTATTACGTCTCAAGTAATCCAATTTGATCTGGTGGAACCTGCTCACATTCGCCGCCTTCCTTGTCTCGAACATCTTGTTGAGGCGGGTGGTTTGGTCCTTGACCATCTTCACTCGGATCTCCTGCAATTGTCTCTGGACGATGTGGGACTTCATCCGGCGGATCTTGTCCAATTCCCGATCCCGATCCAACCACTGTTGGGCCTCCAGCCGCTCCATGGTCTTGACACGCTTGATGAAGTCTTCTTTGGAAGTATTTTCTCGGTCACTTAATTCAATAAGACGACGACTGAGAGCACGCTCTATGGTCACTATGTCGTCCAGGGTGGCGGGTAGACCCTTTCCTGGAAACGGTGTTTTTAGAATTATTTGTGAGAGTATCTTGTATTGTGAGATGATAAATCCTTTTTTCTTAAGGACATTTCCGAACCAGTAGAACATTTTTATTGGAGCTGCTAAGCCAGAGTAAATATCTTATAGCACTAATATCACTAACACGGTGGCCGGCTAATAAGTATTAGGCTTAAGGAAACTTTTTGCTAGTTTTGCTAAGCTATACACAATTCGCTATTGATATTGCTAAGCAATGCAAAATTTGTTACTGCTATTCCTCAAGTGCACTAACAATTTTCTGTTGACGTGCCTAAATAATGTAGAATTTGCTATTTCTAAGCTATACAAAATTTTATATTGCTAACCTATATAAAATTTATAAAATTTTCTATTGCTAACCTATATAAAATTTATAAAATTTTCTATTGCTAACCTATATAAAATTTATAAAATTTTCTATTGCTAA
>JAQGBT010006444.1:0-12474 GCA_034698585.1 Disparrhopalites patrizii
TTTATGTGTCGAAATTTTTTTGTGACCATTGCGCCGCAGCCTTATTACATTTGTGACCGCGAGATTAAACCGGTTGGTCACCCCTGTTTTATAACTATGCGCATTAACGCGCAATATTGCTTTTTTGTCCGCAAAATCTGACTGCTTGCCCATAATTCGCATAAATTCGGGATAATTTGTAGGTTTAAAAATTATTTTAAAAATAATTAAAAATGTTTTCTATGGACTTGCCTAGAATTTAATATTTTTTTAAATTTTAATAATTGGATTTAATATTTTGAAATAATTTTTTTGAATGCCCGTAAAATTAAAAACGCATATCCATTGGCATTCGCGTAGCTCAATGTGTGCTCACAGAATGATCTTACCTGCTAGTCAATGGTACGTCAGCAGCACGTTTGCGCCTTCATTTTTTCTTTCTTTTTTGCTCCATGAAAAGAGAAAAAAATAGTTACACTGGTGGCAATCATCACCTTACAATTAAAAATTACTTAACCGAGAAGACGAGATTTCTTTTTAAAAAATTAAAAATTTTAATTGTGTCCCAGCAAACGCTTTCCTAACACCCTTTTTAGTTACAGATTTAATTTTTGTGAAACCTTTTAAGAAGAAAACTTGGCAGTGTATATACGTCAACGAAATCTATTAGGAAAAGGATTTTGGATGTAACAGGATAATTGGAGGTTGCGCTTGGGTTTCATTAAACCGTGCTCATTTAATAGGATTTTAATAGAGTTTAGATTTAGTGTTTCATAGTACAAATTTAGTTTTAGGTGGTTTTGTTCTCTGGGCTCAGTTAGAACCAGTCAACATGGGTAGGAAAAAGAAGAAGGTTGCGAAGCCTTGGTGTTGGTAAGTGTCAAACTGGATTTTTTTAGATTTTTTAAAGTTGCTGTTAATTATTAGGTGATCAATTTGGATTTGTTAGTTGATGATTATTAAACGCTTTTTTATATGATTAGTTCGCCATGCGTTCGTTTTGCGTAATTTGAATGCGTTTTGTGATTTGGGATGTTTTGCGTTAGATTCTAGATTTAAATGTATTGCTGTTTTGTAAGCCCAGGTTTTGAACAAATTATTTAAGCTATAGTGGATACTTCAGGTGAAAGTGTTCGATAGTATGGAGTTGAATGCAAAGTCGATTTTTGTGTTGGTGTTCAATATGTGCTCATTTGGTTTCCCGATTTTCAGGTACTGCAATCGAGAATTTGAAGATGAGAAGATTTTAGTTCAACATCAGAAAGCTAAGCATTTTAAATGTCATATATGTCACAAGAAATTGTATACCGGGCCAGGGCTAATTATTCACTGCATGCAAGTAAGTTCCTCATTCCATTACTGATAGTGTTATAATAGTAATGCAAGAGTAGATGTTGTTGATTGTCACTTGAACCTTTCGTTGCAGGTGCATAAAGAAACAGTGGACAAGATTCCCAATGCTTTACCGCATAGAAATAATATTGAGATCGAAATTTATGGGATGGAAGGAATTCCCGATGCGGATTTGAAAGAGCATGAAGAGCAAAGGAAATCCGGGGGGAAATCTAATCAATCTGCTTCGGCGAGTAAAGACGATTCTTCGGATGAGGAGCCTTCCTTAGCAAAGAAACCCAAAGTCGAAGCAGTTACTCCGGTGATTGTACCCACTTCAATGGGAGCTGGTCTTCCTGGTCTTCCTCCGAATATCCCTCAAATGATGCCTCAAATGAATCCCCTTCAATCCCAAATGAATGGGGCAGTACCACCACAAGTGGGTATGCCAGGCATGCAACTCATGATGGGTCCAAGGATACCCATGGGTATGATGCCCATGCAAAACTTGTTCGCCGGTAACCCATACATGACTCCAATGGGTCCCATGAATCCACTGCAGCAAATGCAAATGCAACAAATGGGAATGAATCCCATGATGCAGGGTATTCGACCAGGATTCGCTGGTCAGAATCCAGCCTTCATGCAGGAAATGAGGTTTTCTCCTCAGGCCTCCATGCTGGGTCAAGGACAGCCACAGCGACCGCTCTTCCCTGCTGCCGCCGTCGCAATGGCTGTGTCTGCTGCTTCCACAGCCGCGGTATGACTATTTATTTGCGTAGAACGTTTGATTATTGAATTAGTGGAAATTGTAGGTTTTTGTTCGTAGTTTTGTACATGTCATAATTTGTCCATCTGCTACTTCAGTAAGTTCCACCAATAGTTCGTATCAGGAGTGGTTGCTGGTAGTGACTCGTTTTATGTATTATTTCAGAATGCAACTATAAGTGCCGATTTTAAGCCAACAGCAGCTCAACCACCACTTCCGGGTATCCAGAATTCTTTGCCTGTGTCGAAACCCACTCTTTTTCCGGCGTACGCGTAAGTAATGCGTTTTGATGTGCTTATTGATCGCAGGTGTGCCTAGGTACATATATTAGCATAAAATTAACGGTTATGACTCAACATTCGTAATTGTAATTAGTGGGAACAGCACAACGACGTCCTCAATTGGTACCATCGTAAAAGAAGAAAGATTAGAGCTAAAGCCTATTGCAACTACACCCTTGATTGTTCCAGCCGGGGCTGGTTCCAAAATTATTCATCCTCCCGAAGACATATCCCTGGTAAAAATGCCGCGCTACAAGCATCTTCTCTGTTTCAGTTTGTTTAATGGGTCTGTCTATCTATAACGCAGAATATGTCGTCATCAATCTGCTCACAAGGTTCTGGATGTTTTTTATAGGAAGAAAAACGAGCTCAGCTACATAAGTACAGTCAACCAACACAGGTATCTCACTCAATATCAGCTCCACCGATGCTCAGAACCGGTACATTAAACCCTGTGAATGGAAGCGTAGGAACGTCAGGACTGCCTATAAGCTCAAATAACTCTTCTTCTACTAGCATTCTAAATTCTCAAGCAGGAGGTAATCAATTTCGACCTCCGCCCATGGGACTACCAGGTAAGCAGATTTTATGATATTGATGTCTCCCTCCTCCAACCACCACAAAAGTCCAAATGCCAAAAACTCGATCTCGTCGTACTTTTCAAAGTAACATTGATCTTGTTATGTATCCATATATGTTTGTTGTTATGTTTAACATTACAATTATAATGTATTCAGCCATCATATGCATGTCGTAGTTTCTTACTCACCGTCACTTACTATATTATTACTGTATTACTATATATTGTATATATGTATTAAATAATCTCTCCTACCTTCATGAATCACGAGTATGAAAGCCAGTTTTTTGTTGTTTGAATGCGTAAGTGTGACTTGTTTTTTTGTAGCTAAATTGATTTTACGTTTTCTGCTTACAGTTGCACAACCTCCGTAGGTGTCAGTTAACACTTGTACAATATTAAAATTCACGTTTTTTTGTTTTATTGTAAGGTTTTGGTGATAGGAAAGCCCCTATTGATCTTGTTGTTTTTGTTTTGTCGACTGACTGCTTAGTTTTTCCAATTTGTAAGCATCCATCGATTTTTTCTGCTTTTGTGGATTTTTTCACTTTTTGTGGAAGTAAATCAAATAAAGTTCCTTGCTCTTGATACCGATTAGTTTCTCTTTCTCTAATTTTTCCAGCATCGATCAAGCTTTCCATCTATTGTGTGTCGTGTGTGTATAATTTGTATCTGATGATTGATGATCCTATAGTATGACATGACCCATATGCTTTTAAAGCTCTTTTTTGCTAAAAGTACTTTTTATAGGAAAATGCCTTTAAATACATGTTATCCCTCAGTATCACGCTGGCCTTTTCCATGCAAGTTTATATGATGTTCAAAATTTTTTTAAATTGACATTACTTTTGTTAATATCGTGATAAATGAAAGTACCGTCATAATCCTATTAGAAAAGTAATTCTTGCATTTCAAAAAACCAATTATACGTCTATGTGTAAAGTATTATGGTGTACATAATTCGTCGTCCGTCTTCCAATCAGATGGATCTCGGAGATTCAGTGAGGAAAGAAAGGGAGAGGGAAAGGAAAAGAGGTCAGAGTTTGGTTTGAAAATGGGGAGAAGGTTGCCAGGTCACAAGGTCACATTTTCATTTTTACGTCGTTTGTATAATTAATATTACTTATTAATATTTACTATCTACTACTATGCGTTTTCGGAGTAGCTCTTTGCAAGTTACAAGATTTACAACTATACCTTTGTGTGTCGTTCTGTTTAATTGCTCTGTGTGGTTTCTTTTGTTGATACACATTGTGTTTCTCTGGTTTCTTTTTTATTTTATATACGCAAGAAACAATGCCAGTTCCAATGAATGATTCTCATTGTAGTTCTATTTTATTTGAGAAGTTTTTTGTTACTTTTCTTTGTTTAATCTTGTACAACGTTAAAATAATGAATGTGTTTAAATTAAAAACCACAAGAGCCAAGATATCACAGTTGAAACTCATTTTGTGATGATTGATTATCTTCAGAAAAGGTTTGCTACTTTTTCCTTTTTTTCACAAATAAAAAAGTTTAAACAATCCAGGTGGGAGTGCTTGGACATTTTATAAGTAGGACTGGACAAACGTTTATATTTTATCAAATTTGCGCCTTATAAAATGCCTACACCGGTACACTTATTCCTCCTATATATTATTATACCTATTATTCTCTATGTCTGCAGACCTTATTTTACAAAAGCGGTTCTTCTATTGACATGAAAATGTAATTTGCGTGTTAGGTTGAGCAATGCCGCAATTTGTTTACCTGTATCATATAGTTTTTTCTATATTTTTATAATGAGAGTACAGATTGGTTGGATATTATCGATTAATTCAGGTAAATCTATATGATTTTCAGCTAATTCACTGGCGTTTGGTGGCACTCCAGCGGGTTTCCCTCCAGGTCTTATGGGTCAGTCCAGGTTTTAACAAATTGAACACCGCAAATAGTGTTCCAGCAGCCCCTAAAACCGCAAAGAGGATTTACTGGCTTCTTGACCGGTTATGTACATACATATTTTTTTCTTTCTATACCTATATCCAACTATTACATTTAATTATACTCTATTATCGAAATTCTTAAAATCACTATTATTATTATATAATAATGTTGTTAAATTTTTTTTGTAGAATTGAGTCAAAGGTGTAGCAATGTTTTTTACTGTATTCAATATTCACATTAATCAACTATTAATTCTCATAGCAGTTGTCTTGAATGACAGTTGGAAACAATCCTGTTTAGCAATGTTTTCGTGTGTATTTCAAAAGAACAGGCTATGGCTTGTATGAATGAGCTCAGGGGGGAAAAACAACTACACCTTTGATAACATTTGATCAAATAATATTAGAAGCAGACATTTATAAATGATTATTAGATTTTATGGTAGCAGTATATAAGATGGAAGAGCGAATTATTATAGTATAGCCTTGTGCCCTTGTTGTAAATACAAATTTTTTGTTTGATTGGGGTTGTCTTTCCATCAGTTGGGTATTAATATTAATGGATATTGCATTTTTTTCCCGAAGGGGGACGGCGGATGGAGATAAATCGTTTGGCTTTGTATAAAAAAAATTGTTGCATTGTTGAAACATACACTAAAAGAAGGTTTGTGTGTTAGCTGTAAAAAGAGACTCGATGGTGGGAAGTCTTGTTGCCAATTATTATTGTTACTTTTTTTTTACTTTCCTGCCGTTTTCTTCATTAATATTATTTATTTCAATATATATACAAAACAACAAATTATTTAGAAAAATTCTGACCAAAAGCAAACAGCGCGCGCTTGCGGAACAGTTGTTCTTTTTTTTTATTGAAGAGCCCAGCAAATAAAGAAAGCCTCGCTCTGCGTGAAAATGCATGCACATTTTAGCAACAATTGAAGCTCTCGATTGCCATCAACAACTCGATTCCCCTGCGTATGATTCAAGGTTGGTGATGATTAATTTTTTTTTCTATCTAAATATTACATGCCTACATGCAAAAGATTTTTTCCTGTGGTTTAAATACAAATAGACTGTTGTAATTTAATGAATGGTTATTTTCTCTCGTACCAAGCGTGGAAAGACTATGTCAATGTTAACAACTATTGTGACAAATTTTTGTAGTGGAATAAATAAAATGTGTTTTTCTTTTGTGATTCCTTTCAACATTGTTGATTCTACTGACTTGTCCAGGGAATTTTTAATCATTTAAACTTTCGGTTGGCATTTCCAGAGTCTTGATTTTGGAAAGTTACCAGTCATTACGTAGATACTTAACAAAGAAAGTTATTAAGAAATATGTATGTATTACTTATTAAGAAATAACTGCATTTTTCCCTGGATTTCATCATTATTTAATTTACACGGAAAATCGAGTGTTATGTGTATATTGCAAAGCATATTTTAGCACATCACACCGACGTTAATTACATAGGTACACGAAACGGATTCCGAAGGCACGTTCAACCGTCTCATAAAATGCTGGTATTCATAGAATTCATACCATCCAAATTACTTTTGCAGTTCTGTGCAAGAGTGCTTCTTTTGCAGTTCTTGCAAAAGAGTAGCAAAAGAGATGACGATGTGCTTTAATACACGAAGCAGGTTTGACTTCGTAGTAGTGAAGTTGTACTGGCATTTTTTGCATGTTATTGACGTTATAAATGTATGTAGTATGTACCTATACATATATCTCAACTGGCTGATTGCACGGGAAAATCACAAACTTTTATTTATTAGAAAAATGGGGGAAGGAACTCGTATTACACATAAAACATTGAAATTGTATACATTGAGCGCAGAGACAATACACGTGTCATTTTTATTTGGTTTCACACGATCAAACAATTTCTGAGAGTAAATTCTAAAAATGCTTATAATAACAGTCCGTGAATAGGATACATCTATGCAACAAATGAAAAAACAAATGGCAACAATTACAACATTCGAAATATAAGTATTATTCACTCCCACATGATTATTTAAGTCCGCAGGGCGTAACATACGGTGACAGAACATATTAAGTGTTGTTAACTTTCTCCGGGGAATTCACTGTAATTACTCAGCTATTTACAAAAAAATCGCTACACAAACTGCACTTACATCACTTGAGTGTGAGAAAAAGTTGACACATTGCTTTAGGTATAAAATATGTATACAAATTGAAAATGTCATTATTAGTGCGCTTTCATTGCCCATGATTTAGGACACGATCTGTTTTTAAAAATGATAGCGTTCTACAAAAATAGCTACACGGATTACGAAGCATAATATGTATATGTAATTAAGACTACATAATTAAAACACAAACATAAGCGATTTTTAGTAGCGATACGGAAGCAGAATCGGAAGAAAACTGAATCAACACACAACGATAACTTGCATGATGAAATATGCCCCAATTTGTGGAGATAAATATTAAAACTAGGTGTCTAGCTTAAAATTATTAAAAATTCTCGAACGATGGTAAGAGTTAGGGCCCTACGGCCAAAGTTAGATAAAAAATTAACTATTTTCTACTACTAACTATGGATTTGTGTATTTTGTATATTATAAATTATTATTGTTTCAGACCTATGTAACTTTAGGCTTGCTTTGTTTGTTTTTTTTTTACATGACATCAACAAAAACTTCTCCATTATTACTGGCTACATCTCCCCTTCCAATATTGCTGCCATTATTTCTGTGCCCACCTGCTCCCCCAGCGCCACTACTATGATTGGACCTGGAGTCAATATTGCTCATGCCATCAACTAATAATTGAACCGATCGTCCACTGGAGTTCGATTCGGATAGTTGCTGATTCGTCGGGTAACTGTAAATGTCATAGCAAGGGGTGTACAGTGGTAATTGCGAACAGTGTTCCGATGGTGCATTTAGCGTCAGGTTTGAAATAGGGGGAAGCTGCATGACATTATTATCAAAGACGTAATAGCATTGTTCGCTGAATGTCATCTTATTAACCGCATGCCGGATGTAGTTGGACTTGAGAAGATTTGATGCGTATTTTTTCGCCTCACGCCGATCCGTGAAACCCTCAACGTGCGACAACAACCAGTCGACAATATCGGCCCCTGCAATCATTAATTCATCGGTTAACACAATTCAAAAAGCATGAACTTATTGCAGTACACCAGTTAATATTCGTCTACTTATTTTTCAGGCAACAAAATAAAAACCACAAACATCTTTAACCCTAATTCAAAAATGGAAAGAATATTATAATTTGCGAGACAAGTACCAATAAAAGCGTTGGGGATAGTGATCTTTAACCAGTGTCTGTCACGAATCTCAAGTCCTGAATCCAGTTTCTGCATTTCACGTACTATTATGTTCATTGGGCTGAGAGTGGTCAGTCGTATTTGCCCATTTTCTTCAACCGTCCCTAAAAAAATTATATTGCGTTTATGTATGTATAGTTTAGAAAAGAATGACAACACTAATTTATCATAGTACATACAATTACAGTCACTACACTGCATAACCAATAACCACCCACAAACTACGTAGACATAATTATGTGTTGAACACAATCCAAAAGGTCCATGAAAGAAACTTGCCAGGCGAGACCTCCCCCTAAATTGTGTTCTTTTCAATATTGCACTGGCTTCACCTTAAAGGTGAATGTTATAAATTGTTAAAAACGTATATGTATTATCCCCTTAACTGAAAAGGTTTTTGACGTTTCTAACAACTTTGCAACTAGTGCTTTCAATTGCTATTGACGGTTAACGGCCAACAAAAATACAGTCGCAACATCGCAACACTTACGTTCAGTTTCAGCTACGGAGCTTGTGATGCTTCCCGAACTGAGTGTTGTGATGGATGGGGCTCTATTTAGGGTAAATTCGTTAGGAGCAGCGGTCAACCCAGCCGCATTGGCCCCACTAATAGCTGCAGTTGTATGAGCCACCCATGCGCCTGGGTCAATAGGCCGAACAGGTTCAGTTCTGGGGATAGTGAAATAACCTTTGGGATTTGGATCCCAGCATTTGGCAACTACTAATTTAATCGGGCCTCGTTTTGTTACAACATCCCTAAGCACATGGACCGCTTCGTCGTTGGTCATGTTTTCGAAGTTAACATCATTGACTTGAAGAATCATGTCCCCGGGTTCAATCCTTCCGTCTTTGGCCACTGCACCCCCCTTCATGATGGAGCCGACGTAGATGCCCCCATCCCCTCCCTTATTTGACTCCCCTACGATGGAGATGCCCAAGAAGTTCGGATTATTGTCGTCTGAACTCATATTCAGATTGACAGTGATTATATTGAGAGACATTGTCGAATCCGTTATGGAGCTAAAAGAGGAAGTTCTTGACATGGCAATAGGTTTGTGCTTCCTCCGTTTCTGTCTTCTCATCATATTGTTATGTCGGTTGATTACTCTGGACACAGAACTATGATCTGTAGTGGCAGTAATCCTGGATGAAGCATCGTCCTCTGACTCGAAAAATGTAGTTGTATCCAGGTCTGAACTCATGATTGAAGAATCATAGTTAAATCGGTTGTACTTCTTCTCTGCCAAATGTCGATGATTGTGTGCACTTGTCGCTTTTGAAGGAAGTAATTTCATGCCGTAACCTGAAATAATTTATGTAGAAAGACACGAATGTTTTGAAGTAATCCAAAATTCTTTTCCGTCCCAGAAGCCCAAATCGACAACTTCAACTTGTAAAAGCACATAATGTCTTGATTACCTCTTCTAGAACTAATGACTGACTCTGTTTCCGTGTCTTCTGGCTTCAATCCTCGTAACCCCCGCGGACTATTGCGTTCAAACAAAATACATAATTTAGTACATCAAGCAGACTTTGATTTTGTGCATAAACGTATCATTAGGAAATACAACACACGAAAGAAGGTATCACAAGTTTTCAAAATACTTACAGAGGTCTGCCTAATTTCTCCAAAGGTAAAGAGTCACCAGCTCCAGCCTGGGAGTTAGTATCGCTGACATTGCTTCCCTCACTAGAAACGAGCTGAAATAGGAATCAATTCATTTCTACTATAAAACGGACAGCGTAAACATTCTAAAAAGTTGCATTTTGCACAATGCGCAGCATCTGAACTCAACATTTTAGAAATATAACAAACAAATAAATATCAAACGCGTTCATATCTTAACGAACACTTACCCATGAGATGACTTTCCCGTCGAAACACGGTAGAGGAGCTCCATCATCGACAATTTCTTCCTTTACGAACCTTCACGATTAAAACAGTCGACCCGAGAATTACACACATGTAACATAATATAGTATTAAAGTAGATTAAGAACAAAAAACTAAATCAACAAATAGGTAAACAAATAAATTGTGGATTTTTACCCAAAATCATCATCCATGGACTTAAAAAAGAATTTATAGTTGGGTCGACTGAGTGCATTTTTGAAATCCATCAATCGGATTTGATGTGGAGCAATCGGGATTTTCACCAAATACGGTGTTTCTTCATCATCTAAATGATAATAGATCCTGGTTTCCTCCATCATTTTGATCTTCTTCTTCTCCTTTCAAAATCCCAACAAAAAGGGGGAGGGGAAGAGAAACGACTGACCCCGTCAGATCCTTTTCACGATAATGTAGCCAGAAATTGTCTCAAAATCTAAAGAGAAAAAGAAGATAAAAATGCACATTTTAATAATCCATTACTTTAGACGTGCTGGTGATCTCCTTTCAGTTTTTGAATCCTCATTACGTCTACTTGATGTATTGATTTTAAATGAGTCCATAAATATCTATTTACCTATATTTCCTCGATTTTGGTCAACTCAATTTTAACCACATTTTGAATCACATCCCAAGATTATGTTAGGGGTCACGAAATTAAAATCCACACAGAATCCCGTTCAATCCACACAAGGTCTTAATCTCGTTAAATTAATTTCGATCTTCTTTTCAGTCAAAATTCCTCCATTTTATGGATAAAAGCTGTATAAATATGTAAAGACAAAAAAAAGTACACACTAAAAAGAACGAAGAAATTATGTGTGCCTAAAGGTTCCCTTAAAAAAAAGGGTAGTTCTTTTTTTTATAAAAAGAAAAATATATAACACATCTATACACCTTCTTATGCATACAAAAGACGTTTTCTCTTTTCTCTCTTTTCCATTTTCTCTCTCTTGACATCTTTTAACAAGTCTCACTCACTTTTTGGGGATGGGAAAAGAGGCTATAAGTCACAATTCTTCATTGGGGTTCGTTTGGGCGGCGGTAGATGGCGCGCCGGCGCCGAATTCGATCTGCCCAAACCGTGCGCAACGTTTGCTTCGCTTTCTTTTTTTCCACCACTTTTGTCTCGCTTCTTCCTTTTTCTTGGCCTTTGGCTCCCCCGTCGCTTCTTCTTTTCATTTTTTCTGTCTCCGCTCTGTCTCCGGGATTTGATTTGTTTAAGGCTTTAAATGTCAATTTTTCCTACTTCTTTTTACTCTCTTTTCTCTCCTTCGTCTTTCACATATTTTTTCTCGAACTCGTTAACCCCGCTTTCTCGCTTCCTCTCATTTTCCTCTCATTTTCTCTCTCTCTCTCGCTTTTCCTCTCTTTCACTATAATTTTCCCGGTCTCTTGTTTTCTCGTTGTCTCTCCGTTTTCTCTCTGTTGATTCTCCATCGTTTTCTCTCTTTGTCTCACTTTTTCGCTCACTGTCTGTCTCACTCGTTTTCTCTCTTTCACAATCGTTTTCTTCATTTCTCTCTTTCATTCTCCTTTTCTCCGTTTCTCTCTTTCATCCACCTTTTCTCCGTTTCTCTCTTTCATCCACCTTTTCTCTTTCTTTCTCGCTGTCTCCTGTTTTCTCTCTTTCACTTTCGTTTTCTCTCTTGTATTTCACTCATTTTCTCTCTCGTTTTCTCTCTTGCATTTCACTCATTTTCACTCTCGTATTTCACTCATTTTCTCTCTCGTTTTTCATTCATTTTCTCTCTTTTATTTTCTCTCTTGTATTTCACTCATTTTCTCTCTCGTATTTCACTCATTTTCTCTCTTTCTCTCTCGTCTTCTCTCTCCTTCCCTGTCTGGTTTTTTCTCTCTCGTTGTCTCTCTTTCGCTCGCTGTCAGTTGCGCTCTCATTTTCTCGCTCTCTCGTTTTCTCTCTCGTTTTCTCTCTCGTTTTCTCTCTCGTTTTCTCTCTCGTTTTCTCTCTCGTTTGCTCTCTCGTTTTCTCTCTCTCTCTCTCTCGTTTGCTATCTCGTTTTCTCTCTCTCTCTCTCATTTGCTCTCTCCTTTTCTCGCTCTAGATCTCTCTCTCTCTCTCTCGTTTTCTCTCTATCTGTCGTTTGCTATCTCGTTTTCTCGCTCTAGTTCTCTCTCTCTCTCTCGTTTTCTCTCTTTCATTCTCGTTTTCTCTTACTCTCCCGCGTTTTTTATTTCTTTCCCTGTCTGGTTTTTTTCTCTCGTTGTCTCCCTTTCTTTTTCTCTCTCTCTCTCTCTCTCTCTCGTTTGCTCTCTCGTTTTCTCTCTCTCTCTCTCTCTCGTTTGCTCTCTCGTTTTCTCTCTCTCTCTCTCTCTCGTTTGCTCTCTCGTTTTTTCTCTCTTTCTCATTTGCTCTCTCGTTTTCTCACTCTAGTTCTCT
>JAQGBT010006445.1:0-12473 GCA_034698585.1 Disparrhopalites patrizii
TCGTGTCTCTTTCTTTTGTCCCTCTTTTTGTTCCTTTCTGTTCTTTCTCCTTTCGTCTTTCCTGTTTCCGCTGTTGTGTTTTTCTTCGATTTCCGTCTCTTGCTTTTCATTCTCTAGTTTCTTTTTTCCTGTTTTAGTCTTTTCGCCTTACTTTTCGTCATATCTTTTTTTGTTTTGGAATAAAAAGAGAAAACACAAAAGTGCCAAGTAGAAACAACAGAGGCAAAAATAAATCAAGCAGAGGCGAACAGGGAAAAGAAATGAAGGAAAGAGGATATAATATATGTGTATAAAAATCGACAAACAAGGACAGGCAACAGCAGAAAGAGATTAAGCAAAAGACACAAACAAGAGCAAGATTAAAGAGACAAAAAGGGATCCTGACTACACAGCCAGAGGACAGCTCATCCTACACTTTCCGTCACATATAATTCGGCCAAAAAAATGTTGGCCATCAACTGTTTCATACACTTGACATTTCGGTCACAGCATATTTCGGACAATAAAAACATTTTGTCCAGAAATTATTTCGTTCGCAGCCATTATCATCCAAACCCAAATTGAGATTCTTCAAGTTCATACAAAGCCCATTTCGGACATCTGCATTTCATACATGTCATTTCCATTCAAAAGATCGTGCTCATACCAATGAGCTTTCCTTTGCCCTTATACTTACTGCGGAAGTACAAAAATGCAAAAGAATTGGGACAACAGCAAAGTCCATAAAATGATGAGTTTCGTCTACAAAAACCAATAGAATTTCTATGATGCTGTACTAACACAAGATGAGAGTGCTAAAAGCAAAACACTTAAAGTTTTTCTTTTTTTGCAGAATAATTTCAGTACCGACATCTGTGTTAGATTTTCTCCGCAAAAATTTATTATATACATATGCGATTAGAGATGGAAACAGAAATGCAAATGTTGCAATTAGTGAAGAAACAATTCCAAGCCTGACTCCTAATTTTTAGTTAGACATTTATTCAATATTATTATTACATTCCACTAGCGGTAATAAGTACGTTTAAATGGATAGAATCTCTACCAACCTATATTGTTGATTATTTAATTAGCTTCACGTATTGTTAGATAAATTACTGCTGATGAATTATGAATTCGTAATGTTCTCAGTGAAAAATAATGTACGAAATATAGGCTGGATGAAACAAATCGGACCAATCAGTAGGAATGTGAGTGTGTAGTACTCAAGAATCCTAGAGTTCAGCTAGCTCGCACTAACAACAATAGAGCTAGAAGCATCTACAAGTATTAAGCAGTGCTATAGAGTATAAGTATGAAGTTTAGTTGATTTAGGAAAATAGTATTAATAGATGTAGGATTAGTAAGTAGCATTAGTCAGTTCAGGAAGCATCTCTACATTATTTAGGGATACGCCACTTTCCCCACATTAATAATGTTTTGTTACAAACATTGGTCATGGTTATTATTGACGTCATATTAATAGCAATGGGCAACATCATCTAATAATTATTATTTCTCATAATAATTAAACTATCCGCCATTTTTAAGAAGCCGCACAAATACTATAACTAAATATTTTAGAGAGACCCTATTTCCTCAGAAGTAGAACTAGGGAATTAATGTACGTTATGTACTGTAAAGTATCAGAATGATACTTTACAGTACATAACGTACATTAATTCCCACGTCCGCTAAATCGCCGATGTCCCAGCTCAAGAAAAATCAGGACATTTTATTGTATGCGGTCATCATCCATCCCCAGAAAAAAAAATTCCGCTATGGGGGAAAGTTATGTAAAGTATCATTCTGATAATTTACTGTCATCGCCGTGGTTACTATTATTGCCTTTAGAATTATCAAGCTAAGTCATTGCTTTGTGCTGTTGTTGCATTAGCCAATCAATTCTGCTTAATTCATTAATGCTTATTGGTTTTGATTTCTGTGAATTGATTCTGCTCCTCCATCCTTCTTAATTTTGACTTGAAACAATAACGAAGCTCTTGCTTGAATCTCCTGATTCTATTTTGCTGTGTGGGTTTACCCTTATACTTAAATAGTCCCAGTAATTAATTACTGGAAGAGGACAGGTTCCCAAGTCCTATATTATAATTAGGGCCATTGGCTCATAACCCAACATTATGTAGGAGTACTAAGTGCCTGCAAAAAGTATTTCCTGCAGTACTTACATACTAAAGAACCCAAGCTATGTATAGTAGAGCATAAATTAAATTACGCCGTTTAAGGACTCAAAAGTTATAAGCACTGTAAAATGTATATGCCGACTATCCAACATGGGCTTTCGAAATAAAAAATGTGATTTTTCACTAATTTAAATCCCTAAACAAAATTCGATGTTGCAAAGCTTCTTTTCCCCTTTAAAATGTGAAAAAATTCGAAACAAAAATTTTTTGTTGAGGGTGGGATAAACTGGCTCTGAATTTTTATACACCTGGAATTCATCCAGGTTGAGTATGCGCACAAATTTTTGTCGACAGCTAGTAACAATTATTGTTCACCTGAAGGTTTGCAACTATATTAATGCGCAAAGTTACTTACTTATAGTAGAATCAGAAGTTAGACTGTGACCGTAAGGGGTTGTGACTCATTGACCATCTACGTGGCACCGTAAGACGGTGACCATGACCTTCTGGTGATGACCGCGTGACTGTGCACTGTGACTGTGTGACCGAACACCGTGGCCGTGGCACCGTGATCCGATGTAAAGTGCTATGGCTTCATCAAATTATTGTGGCGTAGCAAAAATTTGACCATCAATGCTACTGAATGAGTAAAAACATAATCTTGTGTTTCAAATAATAACGAGTTTAATCCGCCGTAAATGTAAAGATATGCGTGACTCTGTACAAGTTCCTCTATAGTTTCACCAGCGTTGTTAGTTAGAATATGCTTGATTTTGTTAAATGTCTTTAAGGATCCACGGAGATGTTGAGATTATTATGTCTGCCGTCAATAAACTGAAAATTCCAGCAAACATGTTAACTATGTAAACTTGTGAGATGTGTGAGGAACAAATACAAAAGTCGTTTTTTGAATACTCTGTCCGCCCGAAAGATTCACTATCAGACAATTTGCATGCACAATTTTGACATTTGCTCCCAGCTTCCAAGCAAATTTCTGAGAAGCGAGTACAGAAATTGAGACAAGTTTGTGCGGATATGACGATCCTTTTGCCGAAGAATTTGGCTCACCAACAATGTATTTCTCTGTCAAAATAGACAAAGAACCCTCTTGTAGTTACTAGTTCTTACCTATACAGTGTACCTATGTATGTGGGTACATATTTAAGAAGGAGGAGACATTATATGAAAAGTAGTCTTGGCTGAAGCTAAACGCATATTAATTTCATTCTCTCGGCTAATAAATTAATTCCCATGCTATGCTATACAGCGGACTCTTTCTATAACAACTTTATTTTTCAGCACTTCGTATATGTGGTATATATGTTAAATGTTCCATATAACAAACACTTTTGTCCTTCCCTTCAGGGATGTTATAGCGAGAGTCCACTGTACATACTGGAGGGCCGTATTAATTAAAACAAATTATGAAAATTGTAGGGTACAAAATTGCAGGACCATGAATGTCTTATATATAGGTACCAAACTTTTGATAGTGTTTCAGGGACCTGATAAGGCACTTATTGTTTAATAACTATATTATGCGACACATTGTATAATGCATACAACCTTACATACCTATAGGCATAAAACCGGTGTCACGGTGTCCATAACTCGGTATTCCGTCACACCATGAAAACAAATGAATGCAAGATTTGCATCAGAATCGAAATCCGAATTTACTGATCGAAATTCGTAAAAATCGAATGAAATTTCGATTCCGATTTCGATCTTTATAAGTTGCCACTTCAGGACTGTTTTGCATAACCTGTGTTTATATTTAGGAACATAGACCCAATTTACAGATACATATTATGCTTTTATGGATTGGGAACAAATGTATTTCAGGTATTAACGATATATTACGGCACGTATACTCGTATACGTACAATATAATACATATGTACATACTAAATTACTGCATTTGTTTGTAGTTGTAGAACCATTGTAGCATGAATGTGCATACAATATAGTACATTTGTGTGATTTAAACTTCATACAGTCCAAAAAAGCTTCATCAGGGTAATATTCAATCGAATTGGATTTTACAGTCACATCAAAATGGCTAATTTCTGATTATTTTACTACGTCTTGTGATGGAGCCGTTACCCCATAGAGGTCGATGTAGAAGAATTCAGGAAACATTGACGTTTCCTTTCCTCGACCACCTCTTGGCATTCAGAGCTCTGATCCAATTCTTTGTGCAAGAACTCACTGTCGTTTGGGTCAGCGGGAGGCTTGGCTCCGGGCCATAGAAGTTCTCCATTGCTCCCCTAACCGCTAGTGTATCCTCTATCCCAATCACCGCCTGTTCCTTACCGCTCAGTGTCACAACAAGGTCGGGCTTGGTTATAGATAGGCTTTTCATATTTTTTCTGCTTTTTAGGCTCTTGCTGAGGCGTCAGACCAATTGGATGTCTGACCCTCTTTGGTGTTTCCACCATTTTCCCTCCCCGAAGTACACTGGAGTACGATGACCCCGTTTTCCGGGTAAACGACACGATACACCGTGGGCCATGCGTTCTTTAATTGCGTAGGCGTATGCGTTCCTTAATTGAAAACCTAACCTAACCTAGGAGATACATATATACCTGTACATGACACCGTGACGGTGTGCCCACTGTGCACCGTGTCTTTTACCCTCAGCCAACCGAATCCAGAATATTCGGTTTGAATTCGAATATTATTCGCTATCGTTGAGAGCTCTAATCTGAAATAATTCAATTCAAGCATCAAAATGCATAAGCACGAGGGGAAAATGCTTGGAAAGTTACAGTTACACCGTACAGGCATGTACGGTATGTATTATGAACTGCGGATAAAAGCCTCGTGTCATTCATTTTACAAGTTATGTATATTTTTAATCGTCAATTATTCATTTCGCAGTGTGTGTTTATTTGTAATTGTGTATACAGGTATGTGTAATTTGTACATGTACCTAGGTATATATATTTTGGGTATAGATCTGTTTTTATTACCTATCCAAGGTACAGTGGAGTCTATAACAACACTGAAGGGAGTGGGGAAAAATATTGCTACTAGGGAATGTTGTTATATAGAACATAAAATACAGTGGAGTCTCTATATAACAAGTCTCTTTATAACAATATTTCTCTGTAACAACATTATTTGTTCAGCTCTTCGTACATGTAATGTATGTACATATTTTATGTTTTATATAATAACTTTTCCCTGTGACAATATTTTTCCCCTTCCCTTCAGAGTTGTTATGTAGAGACACCAATGTAAATATAGCTTACATGTACGAACAGCAGAAAAAATAACGTTGTTATAAAGAGAGTTGTTAAATAGAGACTTCACTGTACTATGTACCTTGAAATTCGGATAAATTAGAAAGATTTGCAGCATGTAATGTGAGAACGATTATTAGTATAATTGTACATTATTAATATTACAGTCGACTCTCCTTATAACAGCACCCTATAAAGCATCAAATTTCGCTTGTTATAGCGAAAAACTATTATAGAGAACAGACATTTCTATGTTAACAAATGGAGAAAGTTTTTGAAGTGAGCATTTTTTGCTGCTGTTATAACGAGATTACTGTTATACAGGGGTCTGTTATAGAGAGAGTCGACTGTATATTGTACCAAGTTTGCTTGTATCGGTGGATATCCCATGTTCCGTCTGCATGTCTTTTTGAGTATACACGATTCAAAACTGGAATAGATATATTTACTCCATACATAAAAATGGGAAATAAACTGAGGAAAATCGGAATCATATTCAGTTTTTCCCTATTTTAATCCGAACCAACATCCATATTTTTTACATTTATGACAAATCATGGCATATGTACATAACTGTTTTTTCTTCAATTTGTCAGTGATACAACTACTTTTGCCGTAAAAACTTTTCTATCTAATCAGAGTTTGCGAATAAGTCAATACACTTCACAAAAAAATGAAAACACTTCATATATCCAATTATTTAAATATATGCATTCATTTCACATGCCTCCGTATTTGAACGACATTGTATTGGAATTAGAACTTATATTTTAGACATTCGAAATTTATATACATACCTATATGCATTCATAATTACAAAAACATATTTGAAATCTATTAATTCATATATTTTGGGATGTCACTACGTTCAAGTTGTACGTAAAGGAAGAGGTTATTTTTTCATTATGAATAAGCATTTATTTGATCACTCAAATAGGTCTAAATTAATCAAATGGGACAGAATAAGTCTTCCACATCCAATGTCCGAACAAAACATAAAAATAATAATTCTTTAAATATCACATGCCACACAAGTAATATTCAAAGGGTCATTCTCCGGTGTGTCTTCGCATGTGAATGTTTATATAGTACCTCCTACATGCAAGCAATGTAGTTGCAAAGGGTGCAGGAACTCCAAAAACGCCTGTTCTTAAATTTGTCCATGTGTGAAGTTGCGTCACGACGCTGTACAGTGGAGTCTCTCTATAACAACTCTGAAGGGCAGGGCGAAAAATATTGTTACAGGGAAATCTTGTTATATAGAACATAAAATATGTACTTTACATGTACAAAGGGCGAAAAAAAAATGTTGTCACAGTCGACTCTCGCTATAACAGTCCCCTGTATAACAGTACTCTCGTTATAACAGCAGCAAAAAATGCTCCCCTCAAAAGCCTTTTCCATTTGTTAACATAGAAATGCCTGTTCTCTATAACAGTTTTTCGCTATAACAAGCGAAATTTGATGTTTTATAGGGTGCTGTTATAGCGAGACTCGACTGTACATAGAAATGTCGTTATAAAGAGACTTGTTATTGAGAGACTACACTGTAGACTGTATTTAGTGGAGAAAGTTTAGTTGCACTTGAGGCAAGGAAATAGGGTTGTCCATGCTTTTCCCTTCGTGTGCATACATTTTGATGATGAAATTGAATTATTTCAGCTTCCGAAAATCTTTCATATGAATTTGCTACAATCCAAATCGTTGCTTGATATTTCATTCTAACTAGGAAATGCTCAAAAGAATTATGTGTGTATATCTATACATACGTGATTAGAGGGTTATATTCGATCGGTTTCTTCAACATTCATTTGGAACTTAAGGTCACCATTAAGGAGTAGGAGCACATGTTGGATATAAACTGTTCAACCAAAACAACAACTTTAGCTTGTTGTAACACAGAAATTATATATGTATGAAGAAATTCGAGGTGCGTAAAAATTCTTACCCATCCCGTGTATTCCGAAGATACGACCAAGTACCTCCCCGCCCTTAGACCTTTCCGGGGAATCCAGGGAACCATATCATGGAGAACCAGGGACAACTCCCGGGGTTCTATTTGCAAATAATTCCTATTCATCCACAGCCACTTTCTCAGTTTTTTACCCTGCAAGAACATGTTGGCATAAGACAGTTAATCACCAAAGTTTGATTGGAAATCTAAATCTTGCATTAAAGTATTACCAACAGATCTTACCGTAATCAGGGTTTTTGTCGGGACCCACATGTTAAGCCAGATGTCAAAGTCATACACGTACATATTGATCTTCCAGAGGAAGTCGTCCGTATTCAGCGTCTCGAACAGGTGAACGCTGAAGAAGGACAAGGCCATGTAGACATAGTAGAAAATGTAGGTTGAAATGTAGTTGTTAGCTTTGTCAATAAAGACTTTGTATTCCTTATAGTAGGCCAAAACCTGCCAGAACCAGAACAGAAAAATTCATAACACAATAAATCCAGGTATAATTTCAAATATACAGTCAATTCTCTCTATAACGGACATCCTTATAACCGTTTTCGCACTACAGTGGAGTCTCTTTATTACAACTCTCTATATAACAGCATAATGTTAAAAAATCGTTATAACGTCAGGAAATTTAAGCCGCTGGTATATGACAGCATGTGAAATGTGATTCCTATAACAGCATTAGCCAATAATCTCGTTATAACAGCAAAATTTCTCTTCCCGTTGGATGCTGTTATAACGAGGCTCCACTGTATAACGGTGTTCACAAACCCGCCCGAGACCATTTCAATGCTAAAATCTTCCTCTATGACGGTTATATTATAACGGTTTTTTCGTTACACCGGGGAAGCTCTGAATCCCCGACCAATAAATATCTTTTGCTATAACGGTTTTAGGCCACGCCCACATGCTCTACCGGTTTCTCAAAATTTCTGAATCCCCGCCATAAATTCCTTTTTGCTATATTGGTTTTAGGCCACGCCCTCACACGCTATACCGGTTTTTCCGTAATTTTGAATCCCCCGCCATTAAAACCGTTTTTAACGGTTTTTCATATGCCGGTTATTCTGGTCTCTTTTTACTAAACCGTTATAGAGAGAATTGACTGTATTAGTATCTATCAATATTTCCACAAAGTTTTTTTTATACTTGAGGAATACTAAGGCTTTTGTCCTCCAGAATCGCCCGGTAGAAATCTTGCGTAAGAAAATAAACTAAGATCATGGATACGGTCGTGTAATTGTTGAGAATGCTATGATGGAAGAAGCAATTATAGAATCTGGCCACGATAGCCAGCAACGACAAAACATGCGGCACATCCTCATTTTCTGGATCCAAGAAAAACATTTCCCTGGCATTCTGACCCCCAGTTCGGAGGAATTCATCCCACGTGTTCCAATTCACCCCATGAGAGAAGCGGATCCAGGAGACGGAGAGAAAGAGGCACAAGGGCCAGAAGAATCCGGGAATGAGCTTTCCCTGCAGACGAGTAATATAAATTTTTTTTAGTGCGTAAAATTTCTAAATTTACTAGCAAAAACATTTTAATTTAATATCATTGAATTACAACTTAATTTAATATAATTTATATACAGCCGATTTTGGATTATTTATTCCTTATTATTAATTTTTGACATATTTTCAAGCAAATTTCTAAGCAACTTCTCTCACCACCCACACTCTCGTCTGGTCAAATCTGAGCAGCGATGTGGTTTGAAGGAATTCCAAGAAGGAATCCACCCTCTCCCGTTGAAACCAGTGGAGGTAAAAGTGCCAGTAGATGAACAGATTGATCCAGCTCTCGTTGATGAAGTCGAAATATGGGACGATGTAATTGGTGTTCCCCAGCAGGACCTTGACAACGTAGGAGATTCGGTTGAAGAGGGAGAAAGAAAATATCACTTGGATTAAGAGGCAGATTACCTGAGGAAAACCATTGTTTAATTACACATGACCAAAAACATTAGAAACTACCGTATTTTGCGTTTATCTGCATTGGTTGCTCACCCTTTGAACATTGTGACACTTTTCGGTCCGATACCTCCGAATGGCCGGGTCGTACTTGATGTAAACGGGGATATTGAAAGTCAGCGCTCCGCCGTTGTACAGCACCACCATCATCTGGACGTAGGAGCCCAGCTCCGGGTGCGGATTCCCCCAAATGTGATCCTTAATGCGAATAATGTATTCGTATGCATCTTGGAAGGTGGTGTTTTCCGTAGTCATTATTCGTACACTGTGATCCTCTAAATCAGGGCTGCGCACCACTTCGGACTCGAAGATTTCTATCATTTTAGCAATGCCAATAGTCACAAAAATTTTTTCCCAACGGAACCACAAATTTCGCTGTTATATTAAACTTTTTGGCTAATGATGTTATCGAAAACAAATTTAAAATGCTTTTTTAAACCAGCGGCGTATGTAAATCTCCTGACGTTTTAACGAATTTTTTAACGCTATGCTGTTGTAGAGAATGTTGTTATAAAGAGACTCCACAGTCATGTAAATCTAAGCTTCAGAATGCAGGTAGATTATTTTCACACAGCGAGCAAAACCTGCACGTTTTAAAGACTCAAGAACTAATAGTTGGCCACCCAGAGATCCGGAAAAAGCCACCCGAGTAACTAAAAACTTGCTCTTGCATTCTGAAGAGACATTTTCAGAAAATTTTCATGCAAAATTATAGTAGATATCCCAGAATTCCAAGCGTATCTACATGTGAGGAACAATCACGAAAATTGAGAAACTTCCCTGTGGATCTGATGGCGATCACGTTCTGATCCTTTTATGGAGGAATTCCTTGCCAATAATGCTATCATTTCTCCGTGAATCTGGACGCATGTTGTACTCACGAGTCCGTAATTTTATGTTAACTACTAATATTTTCATATTCCTTGCTTTCCCTCGGCTAAAATTTTAATGAAATTCCTTTGTTTTACTGAGGAGCGTTAAGTACGTACCTGAAACAATTCATGTATAAGGTGGAGTGACATGATTGCAAATGTTTAAGTAAAAGATTCCCGTCAATCCATCAAGTATACCAGGTATAATTATAGACCTTTTATAATATATAGCATATACATACTAATTATGATATATGACACAAACGTACTTGAATACCTAGATATCAACAAGTCTGGAACTGAAAATGTAATGGACAATGTTGAATTGATTAATCGGTAAAATGCTTCATTTAATGAGTTAGTGGACTATGTACGGTGAATTCTCTCTATAACAACTCTCCTTATAACAACTTTTTCTCTATAGCAACTTTATTTTTCAGCCCTTCGTGTATGTAGTGTACATACTAAATGTTCCATATAACAACTTTTCTACATAACAACAATTTTTGTCCTTCCCTTCAGGGTTGTTATAGCGAGAGTCCACTGTATAGTGGCTTAAATTTACTTGTCTACTAGTATGTTATTAGAACCTTCTAATATAAGAATGGCTGGTTCCATTGATTTCGCTAAACTCATGATGTAGCTACAAATTAGCTGTGGTCTTCAAGTAATTTAACCTTGATTTGTCTTACACGTATCTATTATAGGCAGTTCCTGTATTGACAAGTAGATACTCTCGCTAGGAACGAGGTAACACGTGATGGCCAGGTACTGTGGAGTCTCTATTTAACAACTCTGGATGGAAGGACGAAAAATATTGTTACAGAGAAAAGTTGTTATATAGAACATTAAATATGCACCTTGCGTGTAGGGGCTGGACAAATAATGTTGTTACAGAAAAATGTTGTTATAAGGAGACTTGTTATAGAGAGACTCCACTGTAGTCGTGTAGCTATGGATATCTATAATTACCTATGTATCTCTGACTTGCTCCAGCTTCGCTTTAGATTTGGGTATTAGTTTTTAATGTATAATTCGTACCTATTTGCGTTGTGCTTGTTGTATGTAGTTTTAGGGATAATGATTGTTGCCAGGCAGCAAGAACACCTTTTCTTCAGGTGCAATTTGCACCCGACGTGAACATTTGAATCTCCTCATTTAATCATTGCATGTTTCCATTTCATGTGTTCCAGGTACATATTCTTATTGGTTTTCCTTACTGTTGTAACCATAATTATTGCTGCCACCTAACTTATCGCTAATTGTTCCTTAACGCCTCCTCTCCATAATGACTTTATTATGGATATATACATATTATATTTTAAGATCTACTGTGAAATCCCCATTTACTCCACTGAAAGCAACACTCTAGTGTTGACGTTTACGCTATTTTAAACATACACTTTTACCATGTTTATAAAAAAAATTCGGAATTATATAAAACAGGAGTAAGTATTTTTGAAATGTAGTTTATCAGATACGACTAGAGCTCCGAACAAATACTAATAATATTCGAATCCAAACCGAATTCAAACCGAATACAATCCAAATATTCTGGATTCGGTTCAATTCTGTGGAAATATATGAGTGTGAATGTGTGTCATACTCCTTTTTGTAATGAATGCAAGTGTGCAGTTATGAATGTGATGACTATGTGTTTATGTCAACATCCATCATCTGGAACGTTGCAGTGAATGTTGTGCTGAGTAAGCACTATTCTTTTAGAAAGTTCATGATCATTGCCAATGTCATGACTTTGTGTGTATTGTAAAGAAAAAGTCCTTTACTTTTTCTGTTCTGGAAAAACCTGGAAATTGTTGTAAAGCTTCTAGATAAATCTCTGGAAGTTTTGTCATATGGAACAAAACGTTCCGTAATTTGGTATAAAAGGAAGAAACCCGCAGTGAAGCGTCACAGTTGTTAATTTGTGTTTTATCAGTTATCAATCAGTTATAATTGTTAATTCGGTCAATAGGCTTTGAGTTGAAAGCCTCGTAAATCATTTAATAAAAGTTGTTTTATTAAATTCCATAAAGCGCGTGTGTTAAAGTTCATCATAGAGATTTCACTTTCGTTATTTGCAATAAGCTATAAACACTGCTCTACCAGTGAGAAGGTAAAACGCTTAGTTATTATTTATCTTCTCATTTAGTGGTCTTTTACTATACGCGTGTAGAAGAGGCTGAGTGGAGAGGGGCGATTTTAGCTAGCACCCCTATATGCGAGTAAGTCTGTAGTGAGCTGTGTAAATTTTCATATAGGAGCAGGACACTGCAAGCAGTGCCCCAATAAA